>JAQFVV010017657.1:0-19104 GCA_028023455.1 Epiperipatus broadwayi
TTATAAAAATATAACATTTTATAAATATTCAATTCAAGCGTCTTGTTTTCTAACAGCAATAAATGTTTAACAGGTTTCAAAATTAACACTTAAGTAATTTAAAATCTTAAAGTATGGCTAATAAGTTTGGGTTGCATATGAGTTGTTATGAATGTTTTAATAAGTAAATTTATATTCGCAAATTTTTATTATAAAAAAATGTTTTATTATTAATTTATTTCCATTTTTTTTATACTTTATATAATGATTCTTATGCATACCAAAACAATAATATATATATATATATATATATATATATATATATATATATATATATATATATATATTTGCTGTATATAATATTTTTTATTATTATTTTAAATATTTACGTTTATCATCCAATGTTTGAAGCATTATTTTCTTCTCATATATTAATGTTCCATTACATTTGAGGTATAATATGTTTATATGATATATTGTCCATTACATTTGGCACCACAAACTGTTGGTCCCAGTTAACTGATGATTGGTATAATGGAGTAAAAGTATGTTCCATTACATTTGGACGCATACAACGTTGTCAGCATAATATGTTCGTTTAATTATTCATTACATTTGGTGTATCAAAGTTAGGGGCTTGGTTAACTAATGATTATTGTTGCAAAAGTTCATATGTTTATTTTCATTTGAGATCATATAAAGATACATTCCATTATATTTGGCTTTCACAATGTTTGGGGCCTTCTTTCTTCAAGTTAAATGGAATGCAGCAAGTACAATCCATTACAATCTACATTGTAAAAGATAGCTTAAAGTGCACACATTCCTAAAAGATCAAGCATATTTATTGAACCCAATGTATTTGAAATTTATATTAATAGTGGGAAGATTATTATTTGTTATTATTATTACCTATATACAAATAATACACAATAAATTCGTATATTTATAAAATAAAATACAGAGCAATATTTTACAAAGTAATATTGTATATATAAAACTATTTGATTAAATAAACTGTAATGTATATATTTTTTAAAAATTTAAAATTGAATATTAATTTATAGTTAAATGAATTTGGGATGACCTGAAGTTAATTAGGTGGGTGCACGTGTGTGAAAATAAAACTGATTTTATTATTTTATTATTTTATTTATAATAAATCTAAATGTATTTAAACAATAGGCAGTTAAAGATATCAGCATTCCTGGAAATCTATGCACGTGAAATGTATAAAAATAAAAGACAGTTTACAAATCGCTCTTCTTATTGTTATAGCACCTGTAACAAAAGACAGCAATTAAAAATAAAATTTAGAACGCTAAAATGGAGTTTTACTTTTTCTTTTAGTTAAATTATAAACATTTTAAAAGTCAAGTGCTGTAAATAAAAGTTTATCAAATTCAAAGGAAAGAAAGTGAAATAAGAAGTAAGAATAATTGATTAATTCTTAAATAATTAAATCATGTTTTAATAGTTGTTGGAGTAAATTTGAATATTTTAAATCTTTTCATAAACAGTAACGAGAATTAAATTTGCTGGAAATTGAAAAGGAAAAAAAAAGTGAAATAATTTCTTAATATATATGTAAGTGCTTCAATAAAATTCAATAAAAATATATGATTATAAATAATTATTAAATTGTACTTTAATATGAAAATGGGCTAGAGCAAAACATGCTATTGTGTGTCATGGTATTTCCTGCCAGCTGCATTATATCTATCTATCTATCTATCTATCTATCTATCTATCTATCTATCTATCTATCTATCTATCTATCTATCTATCTATCTATCTATCTATCTATCTATCTATCTATCTATCTATCTATCTATCTATCTATCTATCTATCTATCTATCTATCTATCTATCTATCTATCTATCTATCTATCTATCTATCTATCTATCTATCTATCTATCTATCTATCTATCTATCTATCTATCTATCTATCTATCTATCTATCTATCTATCTATCTATCTATCTATCTATCTATCTATCTATCTATCTATCTATCTATCTATCTATCTATCTATCTATCTATCTATCTATCCATCTATCTATCTATCTATCTATTTCTACTTTCTTGTAAACACACAAGAAGATGTCTACAGTCAAAAGTAAACAAGGATTGGAATACTTTATGGTGAATCAAATGAGGATCAAGATGTTTACCATTAAACACAACTACAGGAGACACCATTGTACCTGTCTATCCTTGCTAAGGAAAATGATTTACTAAGTGAAACTGCTGTGAAGAACAACTTGCCTAACTATCAACTACTACTACTTTTATTATGATGATTTTTATGAACTTTGTTCCAATTACAATTTTTAATCAAAGAATCAATATTGTAAATTTTTTTTTATTTTTTTTTTTATTTATACTATCTGTTGTATTTTCACACTCTGATGCTGAAGCCTCATTTTTCAGAATTAGCAAAGAAGAAAAGGGGGGATTATTCATTTTGATATTTTTTATATTTTCATTATAAATAAAATTTAGGTAATACCACCTGCTTCACATCAGGTTATCCACATAAATATTGAGGTAAGATTCTCTAAATTTATATATAGGTTAAATTACAACACTTATACAGAATACATATTATATGTTTTATTTTGTGATTAACTGTGTACGTATATTTTCCAGTATATTTGACTAATCAACTGGTATCTGTCTCTATCATATATATAAATTGGGAAACTTGTTAAATAGATTAACATTTGTAAATATATATAATTTAGCCCCAATAGCATCTCAATTATATTAAATAACTAAAGTTGATTTTTCTATATAATTATGATTTGTAGAGAATGAGTAACATAGGTGGATTTCTAACTCATGGGGTATAAGGGTTGGATCTAGAGGATAATTAATTAGTAAGATGGTAGATGTTCACTTGTGATACATGTACATATGATGATTATTATATTTTTTTATTTTTTTTATCATTACTATTGTTGTTATACTTGATATTAATAATTGTTAATAAATGTTTGAGAGTTTGTATTATTCTGGTCTCTGGGTTATTGAGTTGTCCTGACATTCCACAGTTTATAAATAATTATACATGCATACACATATATTTTTCTTATTATATAACAAGAAAATAAAACAAATATAATAAATGCTAGTTATAACCTATATATAGGTGCAGGAGTTGCTGTGTATGTACATTCATACCTGCTAATGGGGTTAAAAGCAATATTCTCTCTCAGGCTTGAATATTAGAGCATAATGGAATTAAAAAGGGGGAAAGCGGATGAACTAACATAAATTGCATTTAATATTATTAAATAGGGATAGAGTTAGTCAATTAAAGGGTATGCAATCATTGGTTAAGCATTTCATTGGGTTCTCATTAGCACTTTATCAGATGACCTCCAGTCTGAACATAGTTGGATTCAACTTTTTTCCCTTCTAGCCTGGTAGGTCTCTGCAGATTGTTTCATTAGGGGTAATAAATTAGAGCATGTTAACTTAATCCCACACCATATTGCTACATCTGCATAGTAGTACAGTCAGCAAGTTAGTTGACCATCCATTACATCTGGTGTTTGCAATGTTTAGGATTAGTTGTAATCATTCTGTCCATTATATCTGGTGTCATCAACCTTTGGGGCTAGTAGTCATCATTCTGTCCATTATATTTGGCACCAGCAACATTTGGGGCTCGATAGAGATCATTTGTGAAGTTATCTATAATTTTGAAATTAAGTTATGCAAATATTATTTTGTTCTAATTTACCTTTTACTTCATGATTATTATTAATTAAGATATTTAAATTATCAGATGATAAAACAGTCTGCATTGTAATTCATTAAATTAAATTTTAGAAGGAAGATTTTTATAAAAATTTATGAATATTACTTTAACTGTTGTAGATAAGTGATTTTTTCTTTTGAGCATCTGTTAATGTTAGCATATATAAAAATTCAAATTACGCCTTTTTATCCTGCAATATTCCCTTTGTCATCTTTGTGCTAGCACACATACATGTAAATTTCTATGGGCATTTTAAATTTTAAATGTTATGGAGTTATTTTTCTTTGTCAAATTGTCAATATAAATAGGTTTTTTTGCAGTCATAACTTCAATGGCAATCAGCATATTGTTTTGTTGTTAATCATTCCCATTATTTTAACCATGCCACTTTCTTTTTATAGGCTTTCCACTTAAAATACATTTTGTTTACTGCTATCCTAAAACTTACTTATAAGTTGAGGTAATGTTTAAATTATAAAACTTCAAAAGAAAGTACATGCTATCCCTTCTGAAGATAGTTTCTGTCTCTAGTAACATGCAGTCTAGATTTTTAAATACTATTTTTTTTGAAGTAGTTTTTTCTTTTAATTTAATAAAGTATTGTTGTCATCATCGATAATTTAACAAAATATCTTTAAAAATTTTAATAAATAAATGACATTTAGACTACATTTATTCAAAAACAAACATATTTTGTTAAACATTTAAATTTGAATTGTTCTTTTTATTTAACAACATAAACTACAGACAATGACATAATGAAGATGTGTATGTATATCAGTAAATAATATACATTTTAAACATATTATTTAAAAACATATTTTATATTTATAAATTTATAGATTTTTATATAAAAGCTTTTTAATAATTTCTTTTTATAGAAAAGCTACTTTTTTTAATTAAAAAAATATTATTATTATTTACAAAATCTAATTTTTAGTTATACTCATTTTCTATAAAATTATTTTCCAAAATCTGCAAATTTAAAAATGATCTATATCTTTTCTATTTTACTAATAAATAATAATTTTATAGAAACAACTTATTAAAATATTATTTATTATGCTCAACTCCAAGTTTAAAATATTAGCTGTGAGATTCTCTAAACAAAAGTCATGAAGATCTAATAAAAATTCTTCTAATAGACTCAAATAATTGTATCAATTTCTGACTGTGAAAGCACTCAAACTCCCAGCATGAAGAACTATAAACACTAGCATGGAGAACAGAATGCGTTCACTACCAATCATTCTCTTGTGATTCTATAAGAAAAGAAATTCAGCTATATTCCAGTCTTGTTTCATTTTATAACATTAAAAGCTCAAAATGTTAAATATAATAATAAAAAATGCTCTCTACAATAATATTCCTATAAAAAGTAAAAATTTAAACATTTAACAAATAAAGTTTAAAATTATAAAAAGAAACTGTTTTACTTAAACATCCACGATACATTTGCATGTTTATATATATATATATATATATATATATATATATATATATATATATATATATATATATATATATATATATATATATATAACCGTGAAAGTAATTTTATAAGTTTCAAAATACCAATAAATAAATAAAACCTATAGCCAGCATCCTGAGTACAATTTTACTGTTAGAGAATCCTTACTAAAAATGACACAACATCAATATTCCCATGTAAATAACTAACTTTTAAATACTTAATGTAGTTTTACAGAATTATATTGCTTATTTAAAAAAATATTTATTATAAAATATACCTCTTTAATTTTTCTTTCTTTCAAACCCTTTTTCAAAAAAAAAAAAATGCCAAAACAAAATCTTCCATTGTAAATAACTAAATATTCTTAAACACAGATTTAAATCTATCCACAAAATGATGTAGCTTCTTATGTAATAGTTCATATTAGTAATTTTTTAAAATTCACATTTAAACTCAATGGAGTTTGATCATCACATACACATCTCTTTACATGTAACACTATATTTGCTGATTCTATCAATAACATATTTTTCATTAATAAATAATCTGCTGGTATTTGGTCCTATATTAAATGCAATATTGAAATGAAAATAAACAATTGATGAAGTGTCATTAATGTATATGGATAATAGAGGGTGTGGAATAGATTACATCATTGATTCATTCTCATTTAATGTTGGAATTAATGTAAAATAGATTATTACTAATGGAAGAGATGCTGTTAATTAAATCAGTAATAACACCCACACGACATATCTATAATCCTCCATTGTGGACTTTCACCCGAGAAGCTTTGACCAGAGGTATTTATGAGCATGAGGTTTGAACCCATCTCCACGCCAATCTTACCAGTAAGTAGGAATTACCTCACCTCGAAAACACATATACAGGTTCTGATATATATCTGATATGGTGATGCACCGAACTAAAAACCAATCTCAAGGTTGGGGACATCTGTCTATCTAGAGAACAAAGCTATAAACTAACCCAACACTATCTCACGTAGTATATTTATTTTAAGATAGCCTAAAGCTCGAAATCCCTTACTCTAACCCGGGCTGATGGGATTTATTCTGCTTTCGATCATATCCCTTCCCAATAAATCTCGATAGTACCTTCATATAAAGATTGCTATGCAAACACTCAGGCCATTACATTATCATACCCACACATATATCACGCTCATTCATCACCACGTAAAATAATGCAAATACAAATATATATGTGAGCTGTATGATTAATATAGTCATATATCTAACTTTTAAATATAAAATTTTAATATTAGCAATTAACTGAGGTAACACGAGTTCTTTATTTAGATACATATATTGAAAACTGTTGGTGACATGTCACTTTTGTATTCGACGCAATTAAACAAGTCCGTATTGTCTTTACTTTGCACGAACTTAATCACAGTGGATCTCACGGATGGCAAATAGTTCCAATGGTCGTTAGGTCCGACGATAGGTTTCAGAGGTGGAGCAGTTGGCGTACTCTTTCGCAAAGGTCTAAATCTCGAACGATTTTGAATCAACATTTCTTAGATGGAACAAAATCTCTTGATTTATTGTGACAGTTCGCCAAGTCGGTCAGGTGAGTTCATGATGAGTCCTTGGAGGTCAAGTAACGACTAGCACACAATCCAATTACCCCACGACATTTTTTTGGAAGAAAAAAAAAAAATGTTGTCTTAAGGAAAAGATTTTTGGCGTCTCCTTGCTAGGATTCAAGCCAGCGTCTCTCTTTTTTTTTCACTCAAGCCCTTAAGACCAAAAAAAAAGTTCTTTTGTATTCACCTTTAACTCTTCAAAATCTTTCTGCATATTCCTCTGCCGCCCAATGATCCTTCCATTGTTCTTCAACACAAAAAAAAACTATATTCACAGATCAGTTTTTTAGCCTTCCCGGCGCCAGTTATTACCAAACTGCCTACAGCAATTCACTCATCCTATTTCAGTCCTCACATGTTCCTAAGGTGGCTCAACAAAAGAAAACACATGTTACCAAAATTATTAATAAACTCAAATAAAAAAATATGTGAATAAAATCTATCTAAGAATAATTAATTGCGCTTTATACAGCTCTACACATATAAGTGATCGCAAACCTCCCAGATACTAATTCGTTATTTTTATACTCGCACATACACTATAATTCCATTACTTGTAACCAGGTTAGAATGACTAGTTACATATATTCTTTTATTTATTTGTTTATACATAGATCCTTACATTAACACTATTAATTATGTCATATTTACATATCGTGAATTCGAACCCGTTTGTTACAGTACATATATAATGTGTTATTAAAGGAGTAAATTACATTGGTGAATGAAAATGCTTACTACAAAATAAAGACTTCATAAATTATGGTATAAAAATTAATTTTTTTGCAGATGTAGAATATAGGTTCCCAAACTTTTTTAGGCCACAATCACCTTTGCAAGACATAAATTTTGTAATGCCTGCCCATAAGTATAACAGTTTTCTGCATTCAATCTATTTGATATTTTTGACATAAATAGCAGCTAATGAAACTATTACCAGATGATACCTACACATAATTTATATGATGCATGCAAGGTATAACATGATGTTAATGTCATGCATCAGAATAAAGCATCAACATAAACTTAATATCAATAACAAGAAAAAAATTGAAAGTTATTAACTTTAAGTTTAAATAGAGTGTAATCAAACTAAAATCGAATATATTTTCTGATTTCTCCCTATCCAAAACTAATACCCTGCTAATTGCTTAAATAAAGTTTTAGGCAGTATATCTTTGAAAGGCTAAACCTAAACTTCAATTTTTGTGCCACTTTTGAGAAGAAAAAAACATTTTCTAAACAGAAATACAACTGCCAACAAAACAAAAAACAAATCAAATCAGCATGTCAATAAATTTTCAATAATCACATATAGAGATTACAAAAATAACAATAATAATTTTTCCTAAAGTAAAATTTTCTTTTCTCAAATAGAACAGTGCATTAAAAGCAAACAACCAACACACACACACACACACACATATATATATATATATATATATATATATATATATATATATATATATATATATATATATATATATATATATATATATATATATATATATATATATATATAACAACCTGGCATACACACAAGCATTCCAGAAATTAATTTGATAGAACTGTTTTTTAGGCAAATCAAATGATAATTTATAAAGAAACAAAAAAAAAAATACAAATAATAAAAAAAATACAATTAAATTCATGGCAACAAAGACAAAAAGATAATAAATAAAAACAATATATATATATATATAAAACAGTAAAACTCTTGATATATTAGTAGGGCATTATAAAATAAAAGATGATATAAAATATAAAAAGGGTATAGTATATAAAATTACTTGTGGGGTTTGCTGTATGGTTTATTATGGACATACAGCAAAACAGATAGAAGAAAGGGATAAAGAGAATAATAATGCTATTAATAGAAGAGATGACAGATCTGCATTATATGTTCACTACTTAAAATATGGACATAGAATAAATTGTGTTAAGAATATAAAGTCCATTAAATTATATTAAAGAAGTTAATAGAAGGAAAATATATGAAACCAATTACATTAATTATAACAAAAATAATTGTGTGAACATTTATAAAACATCAATTAATTTAACTAATAATTGGATAATGGAAAATGAATGGAGGGTTGTATAATATGTGTTGTTGTATTTAAGTATAATTATGGGATTGTATTAATTTTATATAGAACCAGTAGATGTCACTATGTATGCAGTATAGGTTATTTTTGTAATTAAGCCATATTGAAAAGGGCAAAAATGTAAAATTTGCCATAAAAGAGCTTTTATATGTTTTATTTGTGATGATTATATGACTATATTACAGCTATTGTTATATATCATTTTGTTGTTGAGTAAAGATATTTTATTATATCTATGATTTATATATATATATATATATATACATATTACAACATCCGGCTTCCTTCTGGTTTTTTTGCATTAACCATATCCAGACTTAATAACTTTTTAAGTGCACTACTAAACCATGACAACATGATTGGACTCAAGGTACTTTTGTTTAGATGCTAGATCTTGGTATATGAACAGACAAAACCGACCGGTACAATATATGTGAATATCTTGATATTTTTTAATTAAAAGGGAAAGTCCTCATTATTAATATATATATATAAATTTGTGTGTAAATATATATATATATATATATATATATATATATATATATATATATATATATATATATATATATGTGTGTGTGTAAATTTACTTGAATATAAAAGAGGCAGCATGCCTTGAAAGCACTTATCCATTAACTTTTGTATAGACATAGGAATAATTATCATAGCTTCTCTTTCCAGTGCTTCACAAACTGCTAATTTCATTAACTATGTTTAATAATTTTTATTTTAATTAAAATAAATTGTTTGTATATTTTTTTTAATTGGACAATATTTTCTTTGAATATTGGTATTTCAACATATTTGTATCACCTTCTATTTGTAAAGTATTCTAAGATATAAAATATTAGCATTATAGTTTCATATAATAATTTATCTGTAGCATAATAAAATACTCTTTCCAAGAATAATTTCATAAAATAATATTGAATCATAATTTTAGAGTATATATAATCTTTATGATATTGTATTTGATTAATAATTAAGTATGTAATTTATATAAATGATAACCTACAAAAACTATCTCTCTAATTCCAATAATATAATTAAGAAACATTATCTCTCTTACGTAAGTGTACATGATATTTTATAGTTGGAATTAAATGATCAGAAATATTTGATATTTAAACCCTTATATTTTTGTCTAAGCTGGTATATATATAATGCCATGCCTATGTCTTATTTCTTATGTCAATCAACAACCATTTATTGTTGTATAATTTGATATTTTTTAAGAAAATGAATATTAAATAATTTTGCTTCATGACAAAGCCACCAGGCACACCCTTGCTATTATATAATTCACTATCCAAATCCTGGAGACACTCAAAAAGTCATCTCTCCAGTTACCATTATGTAATTTGGCACCCAACATAGGACCCAAATAAGAAGCAATTAACTGAGATTAGAATCATATGTTTTAAGTGGGTATAAGAATTATCTTTATTTTCTTGACTTATACTAAGATTTATTTTTGATAACAATAGTTTAATATGCATTAAGAACTCAAATTTATGCTTGTTATAAAGACAATAGTTGATCAACATTTCTAAAAAAGGAAAAGTAATATATATATATAGTTGATGTACATTTCTCTATCAGGAAAAGTAAATATATATATATATATATATATATATATATATATATATTGCTCTCCCCTGTATAAGAAATGTTGATCAACTATTGTCTTTATAACAAGAATATATATATATATATACACACATTCATTTGGCTTGTTAACATAGAATCCCAAAAATCATAACTGATGCATGTCTATAAATTACTCTACTAGAGTATCAAGGCTAGTTTACATTGTGACTTAGCAAATGGTTTTAAAATAATATATTATTATTTATTTTAATAATCGGATAGAATATTTAAATTCCTCCAGTTAATATCATGAGCTTTAGCAAATATGGTTAGGATATATATTGAATAACTAAGCACTAGAGATAAGTGAATGTTATCTTTTCCCCTGTTGCAAATTTTTTGCAAGATGAAGTATTAGAATGGAATAATTGGTTTCATCTTATCATTTATAATATTGGTAAATAAATTTATTTAAATATTTTATACCATTAAATCATCAGATAGATTATCACATTAACTATATCAGGATCTTTGGTACCATATTAGATTTTAAAAAAAGCCTGAGCTTGAGACTTTAATTTTCACAATAACTTTAGTTTTCATAATGTTAGAGAAAAATGCTATATATTGATAGAAAATACAACAATTAAGAGAAACAATAAGGCTAAAACAAGTAATAATTACCATTAAAAAATAAGCAAAAAAAAAAAGAAATTTCAGTATCTGAAATAATTATTACTTTACTGTTTGTTTATAATTTCTAATTTATCATTAATTTAGTTTAAATTACATCTTCAGTAATAATTTCTTTGTATTCCTCACACAAATCTCATTCAAACCAGTATAATAAATCACACCTGAAATAATACATAGCTTCACAATCTACAAAAATAGTCACATAAGAATTCTTTATTTTTATCTTGTACTCCAAAAGTTAACAAATATCAAGGTCTCTATTAGAAAAAATTCATCCTAATAAAAGATACAAAATAAATTTGTCATTATAGAAATTGGCTTCTTGTCTATCCAGAACTAGAAATTGAAGGCTACTGTCAGTATCAATAATAAAATGAGTTTCATCTCTTTATTTTATATTTTTTGTGTACACCAGTGATGTTTATATTCTTTGTGTACACTCATGATGCTATATTGGTATATTTATTATTCCACAGAGATATAAATTTATTTGCATATAGCTCATTTTCTAGCTATAGATTTGAAAATAATATGATGCCAGTTGTGACAAAACTACTGACTCCACAACATGAGTACCAAGGCATGGGAAAGAATTAGGATTTGATTCTTTGCCTGCATACAATTCCATGTGGATACGTAATCATTGTGGCTATCACCACACACACCACTTAAAACCTCTCTTTATTGGTTTTATGAGTATAGATTTTCACATAATACTATGCCCAGTAAATTTTATGATTGCTTTATCAACTGCAACCTTTGTGTACATTTGATAATTAGTCTTAAACTTTACATTGCACTGCTCTATAATACCTTAATTATATGTATATAAATCATTACTTGTTATACAAGCACAGACACGCAAGTGCAAACACAAACACACTAATACATATATAAACATACTAATAAATTATTAAACCTTTTGAGAATCATTATGTCTATAAAATAAGGTTGCCTTGAACTTGGATTAGAACCCCAAAATTACATTGTACATAAAGCACTACATTATATTAAAGTAGAAGTATAATTCATATACTACACATACTAATAAAAAACACATCACATTAATAAATTATAATTAATAAAAATAATAAAAGTATTCAAATAATAGTAAAATTTTAAATATTATGCAAATAAAAAAAATTTAATTGAATACTTACAAGCTCCAAAATTACATTATATACAAACTATTAGGTTATATTGGAATACAAGTATAATTTATATACTACACCCACTAATACAAATGCAAACACATTAATAAATTATAATTTATCAAATAATAAAAAAATTAAAATAATACTATGCAAATAATAGAAAAATTTAAAATATCAAAAAAAAAATTAAAATTGATTACTTACAATATTACATTTTTATCAGAATGTAGGCCTTGTATCATGGAGACATTTTAAATCCATTTTACTTTAGAATCTTGCCAAAATGAAAATTGTGCCTTTGCCTTCTTTGTGAAATCTGGTAAACTGGACAGAAAAGAAAAAAATAAATGAACCTATTAATAAAAATATCCAAATTTGTCCAATTTTAACATATGATATGCTATTTTAAAAAGGAATTCAAACAGAAATGAATGCCAGGATTTTTGTAAATATTATGCTTATAGTTTTTATGCAATTTTAAAAAGAAAACAAAATTTCAACAAATCAACTGCTGCTAGCAGCTATCATACTACTATCCATAAAATAGTTAAAAGATAAATGAGAAATGTTAATCCTAATGTATTGAAGAGACCCCAAAGTTATAGTTTGGACCCTACAAGTTTGGATGAAATGAAAATAATATTTTCAAACATGCTAGTGATGCTCAGAGCTGAGCTGACAACTGGGCATAAAGTGCTTAATTGGAAGTTGGGCCAGACATTAAGTGCTAAATTTGACAGTAAGTTTAATGACACAAAATGTGAAGCTAAATCTGGCAGCCAAGCATTAATTATTAAGTTCAGTGCAAAATTGAAGTTAAAACTGAGGATTTGTTGCTGTGGTATAAGATAAAAAATGAGTCTCTAGCTTTAAAAGCAAAAATGGAAGAGTCTAGAAAAGAAGTTAGATTAGATACAAAGTAATAATAAAAAAACTAAAAGAATCTAGTAAGAAATGCAGAAGTTTTCATAAAGAATTTGTGGCAATAATAAGGTTCTAATAGGGGAATTTAAAAATTTTAAGTAGAAGTGTGTTCTTTTTTAGAAGTTAGGATGGAAAATGTTTTTCAACTTCAAAAGGTGATGTCATTACATTTTTAAAAAGAAAGTCATATGAAAATTACTTCTGAAGTAGACAACAAACAAATCACAAGAGATTTAAGAGATGATACAGACATTTACTACAGCTATTTAAATCAGTTCCAAGAAGTTCATGATAAATTCGAAGAAAAAATCATGAAAATCAGTTGATTTTCAAATTGTTGGGGAAAGGTTAAAGCAATTGGTTGAAGATGAGTGTATGAGTTTATGAAAAGTGATAATGTTTGACACTAAGAGAAAATGTTTTGATAGCAATTCAGAACAGACAATTATTGTAGAATGGAAATATATAAAAATATGTCAAGTGTTAGTAGTAGTAACTGAAATTCTGAATGTGGTTGGCACAAAAATTATGAGCAAATTGTAGCCTTAGGAAGAAAGTTGGTCAATATTAAGAATGAAATTTGCTTTGAAAGAGTCAACCTGTATCAGAAAATGTGAATAATTTTATAAATAAAGTGGTATGCATGAAGTTAGAAACAATCATTGACCCAGATGTTTTGGTAAGTAAAATGGTCATGCTAACACTAAATGTAAGTACAATAAAAAGGAATAAAGTAGGGAATTTGGTGGAAGCACATAGTTACATACTAGCTCCAATACTTCTAAGATAATTAATGTAAAAATTTTCTTTAAAAGTGGATATAGTGAATACCATGTGGAGTCTTTGAACACCCTAGAGGAGTTGTTTGTGTTAAATGTTTGAGTGATATCAATAAGTTTATTATGACCAGAAACCACTCTTTTTTAACCGTCAAGGATTGGTGGCAGGTATAAAATACTGAGCAGTTTCTTGAAATGAAGAGAAACAGGATAGTATACAACTTCAAATATTATTAGAAAGATATAATGCTAGCAAAGAAAGTTTTAAGGAAATTTTTAATGATAGCAGGTAACCAAATTCTAAGACTTTGGCAGTCTATTCTGTCTCTAAAATGTGCACATATTGCATAGGAATTTACTTTTTTAATACTAAAAATGCTGGTTTCTGTAGATATGCATACTATAGAGGAACTGGCTAATATACTGGGAATTTTAGAAGTGACAGATACAGAAGCCCAAAAGGGAAAAATTTAGATTATACTGTGACAAATATTATTTATAAACTATAAGATAATCAATATAGGAATCATATCCAAAATCAGTCAGAACTAATCGCCAACAAAAAGGAAAATTTCATATGTCAATTATAATAATAGCCAAAATGATTGTTGCAAAATGAATTGTAGCCCCATGCCTCAACTCAGCATTTATCCCAACTGTGTTAATGAGACCAAAGTTACAATTCATTCAATCTGATAAAGAGCTGACCATTAAACTAAGAAGTGCCTCAGACAATGCTCATTTGGGACCCATAACTAATTTTAGAAGGGACCATTTATTTTTGATGTTAATTCCATTAGAATGTGATCATAATGAATTTGCAACAGAACATATTGATGTTTATTTTGTTGTTAGCAACTGTTTGTAAATTAATGTTTTAATTGAAGGGCTTCAAATAAATGTTTTATTAGGCATGGGAAACCATGTGTCTATTATTCTCAGAGAATATGTTTTATAAAATCTCTATGTCTTAAATTCAGTGATTCCATTCTTAACCTTAAAGCAATGCTAAATTGTCCCCATAAACAAATTTGAGCAAAATTTAAATGTTTCTTAATTTTAGAACATGTGTTTTTAATTATGAATGGGTTAATTCCATAGTGTAGTTCTTGGTTCTGATTTCAAGAATAGATATGAATGTGTTATAAATTATGGCAAGAAACAAATTATAAGTAAGACATAAAGAGTGAATTTGATCATAATGCTACCTGCAGAGCCCTAACATTATCATGGGTATTGAAAGAATCTATTCAGTTAGAGTATGGAGATAAAAGAAATATATATCAATAATTATAACAATTTAAAAATGTGTTCTCACTGTGGCCAGACATTATCAAAAGATAGAGTAATTTCACATCATTTGCCTTAAATCTAAAGTATTTTAGCAAGTTAGATTCCATACATTACAAATATCAGGTAGAAGTTAAAAAATAGATATATCAGATAGTGGAATAGGCATCATTAGAAAATGCACTCATCTTTCAATAATCCTTTGGTGATCAGGGTGAAAAAAAATGGATTAATTCTATCTGTTAGAATTGCTTGATTTTCTAAACCAAAGAACTGTTCTAAAACAAGATGTTCCCTGATAATGCAAGGATTATGATTAAATCTGAAAGGAAAAGGGTTTTTTCAACTGTAGATTCAACACAAATTCTAGATGTGGACCCTTGCGACCAGAAGTACACATAATTAAATATGAAGAACAATTCTATGTGTTTCAACGATACCACATTTGGTTTGGTTAATAGCAGGGCCAACTTAATTTACTGCCTAAATAAGATGTTAGATGAGGTTAAAGAATGGACTGTAATTTACATGGATGATATAGTGATGAAGCCCAAAACAAATGGGAAACATATATCACAATCTGCATTCTTGAGTGAATTTCATGAGAAAAATTTAAAAGTAACCTAAAAAAGAGCCCAATTGCTACAACAGAAATAACATTCATGGAATATATAGTATGATATATGGGGTAAATCCTAATCTAGATAAGATATTGACAATACACAATTGCTTTACTCTCAAAATAGAAAGTAGCTTTTCAGTTACTTTTGGGCTATGTAACTTTTATTATCACTTTTACTCAAATTTCATCTATGATACTATCAACCTTCTTTAGTTTGTTAAAAAAGAACAGCAGTGGAAAGTGACTATATAAACACACTGAGGGAATAAATTATGTTAGCACAAATTGTTAGTGAAGTTAATGTTATACTATCCAAATTTCAAGGAACAATTTTATTTACAGATGAATATTAGTGATGTTGGGTTGCCAGTTGTATTATTCCAATTTGACAAAGAGCGAAAATCTCATTTTAATTTTTAAGTAGGCAATTGAAAGATGAAGACTAAAAAGTTGATGACATAGAATAACTTCAAATAGTTTACACTGCTAATTGTTTAAAAAGTAGTTTTCAATATTACATCTAATTTAGAAATCATGATAGTATTTTTCTATTAGAAGAATATTTTCCATGTGTGTTTAAAAAAACAAATGTATACCAGTCAAAGACCTGGAACGGTGCAGTTTTACCTGGATATGAACATTTCTCTTACAATACAATTGTGCCTACCAACAAGAAAAAAAACTGTAATGATATATTTGCCTATATTAAGACCTATCATTGATACCCAAAAAGATTAATGAAATAAAAATTGCATTTATAAAGATTATAACCAAGGTTTTGCATGAAAGAAATGTTAACTAATATTATGATTAATGATACTTTTATAGTTAATGTTTATGACTATTTGTTAATTTCAATATTTTATATTTTATTTATTTTATAATAGTTTCAAATATATAAACAATAATTTTGTTACTTTTATTTATTTTATAATTATTTGATATATTATTTTATTGTCAAATTTACTTATTTTTTTGTTTGAATCCAAATATAGACAATTAATATACCACTAAGCCTGAAATATCATACAATCTCCTAGGAAACATGTTGGGATAATAAAAGTTTATCAAAATGATGATGATCAGAGATAGTATTGCACTCAGAAGTGTTTATATATATATATATATACACATAAAGATAAAAGAAACCTGAGATTAATTTAAATTGGATCTAAAAAAAATGCAAAAATGCTTTTGGAGTAATTATGATAATTTAATTGCTATAGCACTCAATAACCAAAAGTACATTTCTGAGTCATTATGCAAAATATAGATTTTCAGGCAATGCAAAAATGTATCTTAACTTAAAGAATCTTTATATTTTATATCTAAATGAAAACTTTAGTAAAATATTTCTAATCTTAAATAATATAATGAAATAACGGACATTTAAAAGCACATTTTGGTCATAAAGCGTTTATTTTTTTAAAAATTCCAAATGTTAGATAGTCAAGGGTTAATTGCATTTTCTTTCCAGCCGATGGAATGGCTGAAAGTGATGGTCAGAAAAATACCAGGTAATCTTAATAAAATTGCTAAGAGATAGACAAAAGATCAATCATGACCAGGCTAAATAAAACAAAGAAGGATATTAAGAAAAGAAAAGCAATTACAGAAGAGTTGAAAAATGTTTTTAAATAATTTGATTTTGAAAATCAATTGGTAATTTTAATAATGGGTCCTTTAAATCATTTTAATTAATTGTATTAATACTTGCACAGAAATATGAACTAGCTTAAATCTTTTTAATTACAAATATTTTTTGGTTTTTAATATATTTGTGTATATCTTAATTAAGCTTTTTGCCTAAAGACAGGTTTTGATCAAAATTATTTTACGTAAAAAAAAAGTTATTATGATAAAAAATTGCAGTGAACAAAAATATTAAATAATAGCTTTTTTGTAATGACGAAATAATGGATAATAGGATTTGTTTTTATTATATTTTAATATATTGCAATAATTAAACCAGGAAAAGATCACGTATTCCAATACTTACAATTTTTTTTAAGAGAACAGTGAAAAAATATTACAATACAATTATTTAAATCACAAATTGAATTATGCTCACTTGCTATCTTTTTTTTTTAGTGTTTGTTTTTTAATTTTATTTTGGAAAGTTTTAATGTTATGTACATATATATATATTAAAAAATCCCACAACGGATAGAAATATTTTAGTATGTGATAAAACAATACCGCTAGACCTTAGAAATATGTATATATTTTAAAAAAATTCATTAAATACAATAAAAAGTGTAAATTAACAATAAAATATAGTACAATATAAATTTGTTTAAAATATTAGTATATTAACAAGTATATTACAAAGTCCAAATTTCATTAGCTGAAAAAAATGTATATACTCAAAAAGTATGTGTTTAAAAAGTGAGTTATGTAGTTACATAATATAAATTATTAGTGATGAAATGAAAATGTTACTATGTTTAAATTCAGGATTGGAAAATATCCATATAGATGCCATCCTGCTAACATTATAAATACATTTTTGATTATCTTTTTAAGGATAGTATTCCAAAATTATTGGTGGAAAAAATTATTTACTATATGGCAATGGTCGCATTAAAATATTAAATGATATGGATAAAATAATCATTTTTCTGATTGTCTTCAGTAAGTTTTCTTAGCATAATTGTTTTTAATAATATACCTATTAATTCTATTTAATCATATTATCCAGAATATAGGAGTTTAAATCCATAGTTGAAGACACTTTTTCAAAGATTATATTTACACTGGAAATAGATAAGGGCAAGATTTTAACTCTCATAAAGACACTTCATTAGAAATTTTCAGGCATAGCTTATAAAAAGTTGATACCATTTCTGTAGTTTATTTAATTGATATTAATAATAAATTTATGTGTTAAACACAATTTATTTAATTTGTTTTTAATTTTCAGTAATTGTAAATTTAAACCCTGCCATGAGGGGGCAGAATGACTTGAAGTCAACATGGGCATAATAACAATATTGGCATCAGCATGGACTTTTGGCATTCTATCATTAGATTTTTAGCGGTATGGATGGCTAAATAGTTGGAGTGGAATAGTCTAAAGCCTGTCCATTAAAGTATAAATATTTGCTATCTTA
>JAQFVV010017658.1:0-19046 GCA_028023455.1 Epiperipatus broadwayi
TGGATGATATTTCATCCAAACTTTCTAGTCTATCTTCTTTTGATTCTACCATAGAAAATATTATGCAATTTAAAATGCAGTATCATGATATACAGAAATCTCTTGCTCATTATGTGGCTATTGAATGATCTAAAATTTTTTCTTCAAAATCATCATAACTGGGCACAAAATTATATTAGGTGGGCTTTAAGTGCTTATTCTAGACCTACTCCATTAATGATTGACACAGGAAATAAAGTATGTTCTGGACCTATTATGTTGCTTGAACTATGTAATCATTTCAAAAATAAGCTTCAAATGTTGCCTTTTAGAATTAGTGACAACTGGAATGAATCTGAGCTTTATTCTAGTCATAATATAACTGAAAATATGATTATTCAAAAATTAAATTCTTTTCCAGACAATATACATCCTGGGATTCATGGTATTTCCAGGTTTGTCCTTCTTCAACTTTCATTTTTTACAGCTCCAATAGTTCGTAATATGGTTGATATTCTAGCTAATGATTTTGTGAATATTCCTGATCTCTATCCAGTGGCAATGGTCCCTTTTTAAAGAAGAAATTAACTCATTCTCCATCATCTAATATGTGTCCTATTTCTATGACACCTTTTTTATTGAGAACTATTGAATCTATTGTTAAAGATCATATATGAAAATATTTATTTTAAATTTATCTCATTCAATTTATAAAGAAAGGTCATTCAACAACTGAAGCTGTTCAGCTTTTCTTGTATTATTGAGTAGTATTAAGTGTATAAAAAAATCAAACCTGTGGTCATTCAATAACGTTCATTAAAGCCTTTGAATATGTTCTGCCTTCTGTTTTATTTCAGACTCTTCAAGGTTATGAAGTTCTACTCCAAATGTATGTATTGTAATGAGGATCTTCTGTTAGGTAGCGATCATCTTTTGCGCTTCAGTGGATGGTAAACTTTTTGAATGGTTTTTAAGTCTGCATCTCTCGGTGCCACAGGGATCTCCTCTTGCTGCATTATAATTTTCATTTACATATTTAATCCATTACTTTTACAGAACGAATCTAAACTGACTGGTATCTATTTTCCTGCTCTTAAATGGACTATTTTATCCTTATTCTTAGCAATTGATAGTGTATCTGCTTTTCTTCCTGATAAATCTTTTTATCTGGCTTCATTTACCACCAAATATTGGACTCTTTTTCTAATACTTTTAATCTTCCTATTAATGTTACAAAATCTGCAATGTGGAAGATAAATCTGGTTTCGTCGTTATTCCAACTTTACTGTTAAACCTCCGAGTCTTTCCTTGAGCTTACAATAGTTACTATCTTGTTCAGTAATTACAAGTCAGATTCAAAATATTATTCATACGATAAAACAAAAAGGACCGGATTGCATAGGTTATCCGTACTCAAATATTTTGCTTACAGGTAAGATTCCTTACTCTTGAACTCTTTGGTCTATTAAAGGGCTAGTTGTTATTTACCAATTATTTGGGTAATGAAGCATTTTAATAGACCTACTCAATTGTATTTATTTAAAATTATTTTACGGAAAAACAAGGTCGTGAACATCAGTATTCTTCTAAAAATGCAAATTGCCAAAAGCTTTTAAAGATTTCTCGGTTTGCACTTGGGTCTCAGCTCAATATCTCTCAGGGATCTATATCCTTTCTTCATATAACTTGTATATAAGTTTGCTCAGTTATGCCTTTATTTTAATTTATTGGTCCTACAGATATGACCTCCAATTTTTCCGTTATTGGATTTCTGATTTATGGAAGTCAGTTATTAAGGTCAAGTTCTACATGATTAGAAATTGACATTCTGGAAAGTTTCATAAAATAAAAATTTCCACATTATATACTCTTTTGGATTCGTTCGTTGTTTCTGATAAAGTTCTCTTACGCACAGAGAGAAATGAGAACTCCATTTCATTTGAAGCGAGACATGTGATATTGTATTAGATTTAAATGCACTCCTGACAATTTGACTTTTTTAGCGAACTATGAAGAGACTTCAGTAGGTTTTATTCTCATTATCAGTTGTGCAGATTATATGATGGGACAATGGTTCATGATTTATACATTTGTCCTGATCTTAAGTTGATTAAGGTTACATTTTTTGTTGCATATGTACTCTCTGGATCTAAAGGATGCTATTAACAGAATATAATACTCTTAGGAAGGGATCATTTGCCGTAATAAGATTACTCTATCTTTATAACATTGTATTTATGTTTGACGAGCTGTGCAGACTCACCTTGGGTCATTCCTCAGGACTTAGCCTCTAAGAGTCCTTATGACGCTTCTGTGACCAAGTCCAAGCATTGCAACTCTACTACTTTCACTATGAATCTACATGATGATACTTTGGGTGAAAATTTTATTCCCTCCTTCATCTTATTAAGATGCCACTTTTCACTGTATTGACATTTTCAAACTTAATTCTGATCTTTTGCTACATAATTTTTACAGGAACTTTCACTGTATATTCCTATGTTTTAATAAGATTTTTTTAAAACAACAAAAGAAGCTTGATTTCTTGCTCAAGTTGCTAACACATGGTGAGACACCCTTTAACATTCTAATAACATGTAAATTAATGAGTTCATTTAGTAAATGCTAACATCATATGATCTTCATTCTCATGCTATCACATCACTAAGACTCTGGTTGACACTGATTATGACTACTGTATGAAGATAATTTTACAATATTAGTAAATGCTACCATGCTGTAAATGATAGGTATGACTGCTAATGTATTTAAAGTATAATAGATTTATTAAATCAATATTAAAATATGTTCTCTATAATAACCTCTTTATATTACGTTTATCTATAATATGTGATTATGTTTGTTTCAAATAATTTATTAATATAGTCGTAAAGTACTACACTGAAGGTATACTAGTAATTATATATACTATATCTATATTTATATATATATATATATATAATATATGTATATATATATATTACATATATATATACTATATATTTATCATATCATTATTACTATTTGCCTGCAGGATCTTCAGTGTAAGTGAAAAAGCTAAAATGACGACATTTCATTTATAATATCCATTATATTTTCTCTAGGCGTCCTCTTATCTCAAATCAAAGAATAACGACGAGATTTAAAACGTTTTATCATTTTACTTTCTCCACATATTGAAAGTTCTATTGGATGAGAAGTTTTAAAATTTTATTTTCTCTTTGTGGCCAATGAGCACTTTCCAGTGTTGTTGATCTTCTTTAATTCAGCACGATTACATTTAGTGTCTTAGGCATATTAAAAATCTCTACAACTCCTAGAAGCTATTAAGGATTTTAAAAGGAATCAAGACATGAATCAAAGGTGTTAATACAGATTACAAAAAGGCCAAAAGCATAAATGAAAGGTGAGAATCAAAGAAGATTATTATTTATATCTGGAAGAAGCTAACGCCCCAGAAAATAACTTTTAAAATTTATTAACTCAATACTATTTAAATATGAGGAAGAAGAAAACAAAATCATGTTTTAGGATGTTATGAGAATTCATATGATTTAAGAAAGAAGGATTACTCTAGAAGAATCCACTTGATCATTGTAACTAAATACTCAACATTTCGCTTTAACCACTTTACATGGAGTTATCCTTTATATAGTGATAATAATGTGAGCATCTTTTTTTTTTATCCGTGAATGGCATTAAAATTAACATATATGTATGTATATATCTATATATTGGTATGTACATTTAAGATTTTATTGTTATGCTACTTCTACGCATCTTTAGTTCTTGAGCTCCGTAAGCCATATATATCTATGAATTTTAAAACTACTCTTATTCCACCTTTTATTATTAAAAATAGGTTATTCAGGTTGGACAATATCTTGGAAATTGTTGTGATTGTTATCTAATCTTGAAATTGTCTAGGTGTTGGGCTGAGTTTCTATGAGTTTATTTATAACCTATCTAGACTTGAGACTTTATTATACAATTATCCAAGTAATATTATATATGTATATATATATATATATATATATATATATATATATATATATATATATATATATATATATATATATATATATATATATATATATGTATTATTAAACCTAGTCGACACTTAGACAATCTTAATATCAATTGACAATGATCAATTTTAAACTATTATTAAGGATACCTCCATTTAACACATATGTATTATAACAGTCTGAATCAGTGAAACTTACTGTATCTGAATATTTTCAGTCTTACCATATCTGCACTACAAGGGTGCCATCTAGGCATTTGAACCCAAAGAATTTATAGAGTAAGCGTGATACGTGCTGTTAAAGATCCAACTTTTAATTAATATTTAGACCCGTTAGCCCAAGTCACTAGCTCGGTGGAGACACAGAGATAATGACATATAACTTGTTTAATTTGTATCTTAAATATAAAAAAATAAAAGCTACTGCCAGTAATGTAACACATTTACATTTGTTTATGCACATATATAATGATTATAATTTTGAGGCATAATGTCTATGATTTTAGATTTTAATATTCTTTTAATTTAAATTATATTTTGGATTTTGAATCATCCACACAGATGAATTTTTATTTATTTTAAGATTATTGAGTATGAATAAACTACATAGATTTGCATTTGATAAGAAGATATTCTATCCCTTATTTAACCTTAGGCCAAAAGTTATGAGTCAAACCAATGGCAATCTATCTGATATATTGATGTATTCAATGCAACATGAATACAGCAGCATGAATAGATACTGTCAGGCATGTGCATCTGAACAACATGGTTAGAAGAGATTGACTATTGTAAAGACAGGAATATTACATCTGTCAGACAGGAAGATCAATAAAAAAAAACTCCATAGGAAGGACTGCATTTTCCATCTTACTATCCCATTCCAAAGGCAAAAAGGGGGTGTGCAGTGAAATATGTGATCCTGCATGTGGCAAATTGCATACTATATCTACTAAATTAACCAATATATCCAATACATTGATCAATTCTTAACTACAAAAAAAATAACCTATTATTAACCCTCCCCTAATTAATTAACATCACTTCCTACAAATCTATATAGCCATTCACACCTGATAAGTTTAACATTTATATATATTTTAGACAGATGGATTTATAAAACTTTGTTTTTTAATGTTGAAGCATAGATTGACTACATAAATTTCATGCTCAAAAACGATTTGAAATAAACATAAATGAGTTAAATATAAAGTCATTGATGTAATTGCAGAGGGAATTCATAAGAAACCTAATGGCATTCATCATAAGATGCCACATTGACTCAATAACTAAAAATACGTCAAATAAATGACATTTTAGATATCCAACAATAAGATATGATTATTTACAGAATGTTTATATATTTTAATCAAATATGAAAACAAAAACATAATTAAACGTGAATGAATCTATGCAAGCAACAACACTCAACTTAAATTTAATGCATTTAAATAATTGATGCAAATAAATATTAATAGAAATAAAAAAATTTAAATGGAAATGATTTTTTTTAAAATTTAAATGTATAAAATCTAAACATTAATTATCAATTTGAAAGTTGAAAGTCAAATAAGAGTTCATTTTAAAATTTAGGTTCTGAATATTAAAAAGCTTGATCCAAAGTTCTTAATTACTTTTAAATTTTATAGTTCATGTCTTACAGAAGGAGAATCACAATTCCTGGTGCCAATTCCCATGATATCTCTATTTGAATTCTGGTCTGTTGTTATGGAGGATGTATAAGCTGCTTCAATCTAGTATTATAGTCATTTTATTTGAAATAAGGGTGAGAGAGAGAACAACAAGTGCATCTTATCGCTCTTCTCACAAAATCAAGCTGGAACTGTTCTTAATTTCAATATTTTTCTTTTTATAGTACTCCTCTGGATGCATTGAACATTGTTTCATGTTGCAATAATTTACATTATGGTCTGGGCCTTCATTGCTGCTCCTAAATTGGACATCTAATTTATTTTTTATTCTCTCTTATCTATATCTTTAAACTGACCTTTTTTCTATAAGGGCCCCAAGGGCTAGTTTGCTTTTCAATTAATTTATAAAACAATAATTTCTATTTTATAAAAATATTTTTATCTTTAGATCCATATTATTTGCAAAACAAAGTTTTCATTTTTTACTAACTGTGATACTGAATTGTATTAGTTTGTATATATGTAATAGTTAATAATGAAACTTTTTATATATGTAATATTCTAAGAAAGAAACTACTCTTTACATATGCCTTATAAATTGGCTTCCACTTTTCCATATATGGGAATGTTTGCAGGGCATATGTGTTTGTCTTATGCTTAAAAGTTCATTCTTTAAATAGACCATCATTTACTAAATGTGCCTAAATTAAGATTTCATCTTATTATGAACTGATTTTTAAATCATCATATTACTTGTATGAGTTCAGTTTATAAATCATAGGAAAAGAAAATTTCTCATTTTTAGATAAACTGTGATGCTGAATTTTATTGGTTTGTATATTTGTAATAATTAAATAATATACCTAATTTCACATGTTATGATTAATTTTATAATGTTTATAATCAACTAAGAATATAATAAATTCGTATGGTTACACACTTTTAAATTTATTATATATACTATAAATTGAGATGTCAGCAGTATATATATATATATATATATATATATATATATATATATATATATATATATATATATATATATATATATATATATATATATATATATATATATATATATGCAATAAGAAATTTGCATGGACTATAGAAAAAATGGCTAATGGAAGAATGAAATAGTCTGCATGTATCTTATTATACTACTAAGCATCAGGTCTGTGTGTTTAAAAATCTTTACACTGTAACAGAATATTTGTAATATTTTACTAATGAACTACTTTAGAATGCCTATAATCAGTTATATTTCCAAGTTTTTTAGTCCCACCACTAATTTATAAAAAATCTTAAATGTCACAACTTTTTATAAATGTATGATTTTCCACAATACCTGTATATATATATATATATATATATATATATATATATATATATATATATATATATATATATATATATATATATATATGCAGAATGTGGTTTATAATTTTAATGCCTTTCATAAATAAAATACTAATAAATGTAAATTTAAAATGTCATTTATTCTTAATATAAGAAATATGTTATTTTAATTAGTTGGATGTGGGTATATTGTTTAAATTGTATTAACATATATATTTTTTAAATATAATATTTAATTTAATAGTATAGGCGTTTATAACTATTCCCTATAATGTATTTTTAGGTAATTACATTCATTTTATTACAACATCGATAGTTTCAAATCAGAACTTTTGTAAATGATCAGTTTCTGAATATATCCCAATGAAATGAAAAAGAGGAATCTAAGTGATAATATTATATTTTAAACATCATTTCTTAGATTGTTTAAATTTAAAAATTAAAATTTCAGATTAAAATTTATTTTTTAGAGTTGCAGCGATGTTCATTTTTAAATAGAATTATTGAATAATTCATGATTTTTTTTAATTGTTTGTAAAGAGGAGGTAAATAATATTTCCCTTTACGCTAATAGAATGGGATATACATAAATATATATTGTGAATAAGTTGGATTATAATTTCATCAATTTTTATGGTCTATTGAGAATAAACAAAGTAGACATTCCACTCCATCCTAATTTTAGTGTTATTGGCTTACCTATTCAGACTTAGCAAGATATATGTGGTAAATGAAATACAAAATATTAATTCCGTCAATGAAATTTTTTACAAATCTTAAGCTCATTTTATTTCTCTAGTTAATAATTTAAAATTCAATGCTGTGATAATGAATTAGGTATATACTTTCACCATTATAATTTACGAGGACACATTACCATACCTATCTAAATATAACTTGACTAATGGATTTCTTTATTTAGAATAGACACCATTTGTAATAATATAGGTGCAATAATTGAATCTTGAATGTAAAGCTTTACTTTTTACTAAAAACTAAATTAAATTATATTATTCTATAAGCGTATTCTAGAGGCGTGATTTCATTTCATAGCTCTAAGTGAAGTAATTATATCTAAATTATGCAAAGTTCAATGGTTAATTGCTTCATTGTTTAGGGAGATCATGAAGTATAATGTAATTAGTGGTTGAGTGGCATTGCTGATCAATCACATTAAAAGTAGGCCTCCTTCACACTTCTCTTTACGTAGAGCTAGAAAGATGAGAGCATCATCTCTTGAAAGTACTTGCAGAATCATATATTTTATTTTGTTTTTAAATATCAAAACTATTTTTGCCATTCAGGTGCAATATTGCCTATATTATTTTACAAATACATTTTAGCATACAAAGTTTTTGAGTTAACTTGAATTCCAATGGATGCCATTATAAAAAAAATGATTGCAATTTCTATTTCTAATGTGAGCTTCAGGTTTTTATAATCTTACAAGCTACCTGTCCAGGGAGAGTATATTGATGATATACTGATGTTTGAGTCACATGAAAAACCAGCATTTTAATATATATTAATAGCATCCTTTCATACATTAAATTCATTTTGGAAGCTGAAATGGATGGGTAACTGTTTTCCATGATGATCCTGTTTCCAAAACAAATATAAATACTTAATATTTTCTATACATAGAAAATGTACACCTACAAATACCTAATGAAGGGGGCTCATTACCATTCTACTAATAATTTGTTTACTTGTTTATTGGTTTTTACAAGGGACTACCTTTATGTAAAGGCTTTTTCTTTGTAAGTCAAACAGTTTTGAAAAAGAAATCAAATATATTGGAAGCCTTGTGTTAAAATATGGTTTATAGTGAGGTTACCATAAACAATTATGCAACAAATTAAAAATCCTAAATATGTTTCCTTTAGAATATGAAGTTGTAATATAAAAAAAGTTCAGACTAAATTGAACATTAAAACTAATGATGTCCACTGGATAAAACATTGATAATATTCTAATAAAGCTTAAAGATTCAATTTTTCTTGAGGCTCAAAGAATCTATAATATTATTTGTGGAATATGCCAGAATCATATATATATATATATATATTGTAACGATACCTCTAAATATGTCATTATATTAATTTAAAATAAAAACTTAGGGTTCGCAAATTAAAGTAAAAAACTAAACGCTGAGGTTGAAATGTTTTGTTAAGCGTATATACATTCACACAGATGCCAAACTTTAAAAATATTTTTTTTAAAAAAAACAAATAAGTGATTTGAACGTACTTTTATAAAAGAAGTGCAAGATTTAAAAATAGAAGACGGGTATTAATTAATTCTTGTAATCTGTAAATGGAAATGATTGTTTATAAATTGTTTGAAAAGCAAGCTAACATTGGGCTCTTGTATAATTAAAATGATCTGATGAAAGATAGATAGAAAATAAAGAGAAATTGGCTTGACCAATGGAGGCCTAAGCCCTTATGAAAGTGATGGATTAATGACATTTTGTGGATTGAATCCATGTGGATAATATATAAAGAGGGAAATACAGATTTTTCGGACGGTTCCAGTGTTGTTGTGTTTGAGAGTTGTAGTAGGTGCACTTTACCCACACTCTCTATTAAAAAAAGAAAAAGGAAAAGACTGTGATACCTTGAACCACCTATTGCCATCTCCAGAACCATTATCTTCCAATGGAGGCACGTGGGAATTAAAGCAGAAACTTCTGGACTCTTCTACCATAAGCTATATTGACATAGAACTCTAAATTTAAAAAATAATTAAGAGCTTTCGTTCAAGCTTATGAACTTCTATCTGACTTTTTTAAGTTTAAAATCAAATTAACCAATCATTTAATTTACTATCTGTTTTCGGATTGATTAAAATCATTTTCATTTTTTCTTGTTGTGTAAATTATTTATTGTTTAAATTTCATCTGTTGAAATTTAGGTTAGGTGTAGCCATTGCATAGATTCGTTATAAGTTTGAGTTGTATATTGCAGAAGTTTTCACATTTGATTAGAATATGTAGGTCTACAATGTTAATATTGGGCATCTTATGATGAATGCTACGGGGCGCTTATCATGTCTTCCCTTTTGCCAGTGACCTTATCGATGATTTTGTATTTTGATCAAGTTGTGTTTTAGTTTAGGATGTTTTTTGGCCATGGAGATCTTTGCAGCTAATCTATACTCAACATTTTAAAAGCAAATTTACAAAAATAATCTGAGCGAACGTATTTAAATGTTAAATTTAAGTCAGAGAGTAGTGAATGGCTATATAGTTTTGTAAAGTTCTATTAAAGGAGGGTAATCTTCAGGTTATTCATTTAAGTGATTTGAATTGGTTCAATGGATTGGATATATTTGTGTAATTGCAGATCACTAATATGAGATCCGCTACGGGCGAGGATTATATATATATGCCACACACCTTCTGTTGGCCTATTGGTTTTGGTTTCTTAAGGCGGACAGAAAGTTGCGCAGTCAATTTCTATGGAGTTTTATGTGTATTGTTCTGCTCTTCAATAGATTTCTGACATTCCTGTTGGTGGAGAGACAATCATCTTCTCTAATTCTATTACTATTCAGATGTTACCTTCCTGATAGTATAATATTTTGTATGGTTGTACTTTTATATGCTACATTGAATACATAAATGTATCAGATGGGTGCTGCAGTTTGATTACGAAATTTGTTGCCTAAGGTTAAATCAGGGAAGAATATTTTATTTTCAAATGCAGATCTATGTAGTCTATTCCCACTGAGCTCCTCAATAAATATTAAACTCATGGTTGTAATTTACTTAAATGTAAAACTAAAGATTAATAGAAAAATCTAAAATGGTGAATTTATTCCTCAAAATTTAAATGTTATTTTATATGTCGCGTAAGTAAATATTTTTATGTGTTAATTTCTGGCAGTGGCTTTTATTTTATTTATATTTAAGATATAAGTTAAGATATAGATTTTTTATCTCTGCGTCTCCACTGAGCTAGTGACTTGGGCTAGCGATCTGAATATTTTAATAAAGTGGGAATCTTAACAGCGTGTATTTGTCTACTTCTATAAATTTTTCTAGGTTTTAAATGCCTAGATGGTGCCTTTGTAGAGCAGATATCGTAGTTTTAGGTTAGATTCGGTCTCCACTTTCATTTCGATTGGTATAATATATTTATATATATGTTTAAGCATCACATCAAAAGAGGAGCATGATATTGCTATAAAAAATCATATTCGGCATCTTACTTTCCTGTCATATATTTACTGACCATAATATAATATTTTTTTCAAAATAAAAGTTTTATTTAGATACAACAATCATTCAAAAATACCACTTAAATAAATATATTGTAATATAGAAAAAAACTTTTACACAAATAAATAAAGTCATCAACTATATTGAAATCTAAGAATTGGTACTCATTATATCAAGTTTGAATTTCATTCACTCTTTTATAACATGATTTTATTTTTGGCTAAACTAAGCATACAGTCTTTAATTTTATTTTGTTCTGTAATTTCACATCTAATTACTACAATTATTAATTATGTTTTTACAACTTTTATATCTTTTAATGAATATGTAATAACACATCTTTACTCATTTGAAAACAAATATTATTTTGATGAAAACCTATATATTGTAAAATATAAGTAAACCCTTTAAAGTATTTTATACATTTTCAAAATAGGTTGTAGCACAAAATATTAATAATACAAAGTTATTTTATTGATAAGTTAAAGACTATTTATTACATAAAAATCATGTTAAAATACAATTTCATTATACTAAAAGAGTGTTTAAAAATTATGAATCAATTAATCATGTAGAAATGTTTCAAAATGTTTGAATAGTCAATTTAAAATAACAACCTATTATACTTTGTTTAAAAATACATAAATATTCAAATGTTAGAATCAGATGCTCTTCAAAGTTATGGAAAATTTGTACTAGCACACAGGTTAGCAAATAATACAAGATATTGTTTGACATTGTTCTTTCTTCTTCAGGTGTTGATGACCTCAGTGAAAAAATAATGCCATTCGAAAGATTGTTATTTATTAACCTGTATACTGTAACTAATAAATATGTAACACATTGATCTTCAAATCAATGTTTTGCAGTCATGATTTTATATATGAATTGAAGTATCATTATTTTAAAATTGTTGAGATAAATCTACTTAAAAGTTCAAAACAGCTTCATTTGTCATATATCCACATAAAGAAATACTTGGATTAAAAATTACTACAAGTTACTTATCCAAATGTAAATAGGTCTAACACCACTTTTTATAATTGAAAGATATGCTTTGATGATCTTTTTTGGTAACCACTGACCATAAAATCATTAAAATGTTGTGACTAATCATATGACATGTTTTAAACAATATTGTTAAGATATTAAAGTCATGATACACTTGCTTCCATCATCATCATCATCAGTATTATTATTATTTTCATTTATAATTAATCCACTGCAGATTGAATATTTTACAGAGTTTAATCCAATTTTCTCATTTCCATTGTATTCAAGCAAACTTAATTATTTTATCCATCCATTTTATATATAGACTCTTTCTAAATTGTTTACAATTTTCTAATACTCAGCTTAATACTTCAACTGTATATAAAATATCTATGTTAGCAATATGTTTAGTTAAGCTCTATTTCACTCATTTAAGATCTGCAGTAATATTAATTATATCTTGTTGTTCTCACACATGTAGTTTATACAGTTATCATACAGCTCTTCAAAATGTGGTTGCATTGCTTTTCTGTCAACTTTCACATCCATATGTAAGAACTGGTAAAATGCATGGTATTCTACAAACATTTCTTTATAAACATATTGACATATATATTTTTTTGATAAAGCACTCCATAAATTTTGTCTATTATGTTTTCCATTTATTTTAATAATGTGATCAAATTATTTATATTTTAACTTTTAATTTATTGCTATTAACTTTTATTTATTTATTTTGTGAAAATCTATTGGAGATTATTTTTTTAGTACTTAACTTCTAGCCTTACGTTTTTTGCTTTTATCTCTCAGTTCTTGTAATATTTTGTAAAGCTTAAATTATTATTTTTCAAAAAACAAATACACTATCTACAAAATCTAGATTTCTTAAATAAAAAAAAAACAACATTTGTTTTTATTAATCGTATTTTTCCATTTTAATTCTCAAAATACTTTTACCATCCTTATCGGTATTAATATTTTTACTATTATCACTTGATTTAATCATTAATGTGCATTTTGATAAAACATTATTCAAAATTTTGATCACATTCTGCATCTAAGACATCATATTCCAATGCATTATTTAACGATGAATGACTTTAATGGTCAAAGGTCTTTTCAAAATAGACAAACCTAAAAGATAATAATACCGTTTTCATTATCCGTTTTTATAAATCCTCTTGACACATTGATGTGGTCTATTGTACTAAAATCATTTTTTAAATGAAGCTTTTTGATTGGTTTGAAGTCAAAGTATTCTATTAAATCATTTTAATGATTTACTAAGAGAATACAGACATATTTATAATTTTTAGTTTCTTTTTATTTTTCCAACAATATCACAAATGTTTTTTACCTCAATTATTTGGTGCATTTTTATTATTTGCACATTTGCTATACTGATTTAATAGCTAAACAGCATTAAGCTGTTGCACATGCGTTTTGCAGATTTTAACTATAAATGACTGAATACAAACACTTCAAACACATGATAAAGTATATTTTCCCCAATACTTTATCATGTGTTTTAAGTGTTTGTATTCAGTCATTTATAGTTAAAATCTGCAAAGCTTATGACAAATACCTTAATATGCTGTTTAATTATTACAGTTTATAAAACTTCACGCTATATAAAATAATTGATTTATTTACAACACTGTTTTACTAAAAAATTCAGATCACTTTATCTGATTCTTTTAAGATACAGGTAATAATTTCAACATTTTCTGGATTTTTTTTCATTTTTCATAAATTTAATTGCATGTTTTGAACTCTTTATTTTAAGTGTTTGACATTTGAAAACTTATTGTTATGATAGTAAGAGCTAGTTCGTCTTCTTTCCTTCTCTTTATTTCCATATAGTTCTTTCTAGAAAGTTACTACACACTTCATGATGTTTTCCTCTGTTTAGTACAGGGCAATGTTATTTCTAATATATGTTGCATTTTTTAACTTTTCCTTTATGGCATTCATTTATGCAATTTTTCTAAATGAATCATTTATAGATATTTTTGTCATCTTTTGATTCATACATTGCCATGCTTCTGCTGAAAATCTAAAAATGTTCTAATAAATTTCTGCTTTGTTGCTATACATGTTATCAGTTATCTTCTTATTCATTTAGTTTAAGTCACAATTTTCATTGAAGTTTAGAAATATTTTATAATGATTTTTGGGCTTACTAATTTTTAAATTCATTGAATTATTTCTGAAAGATCAAAAATTAAATTGTTAATACAAATATTTTAGAGAATTTTTGTCTTTCTAGATTTGCATTAAACACATATCTTATTATTATTATTAAAAATAATCTCTTTCTCTATAGAATTTATTAAATATATTAAGGTCTAGGAATACATATTTTCTGTTATCAAAAAGTTATAATATAACATACCTACACTTTTATTCGGATGCTTTCATATTCATTTTCAATTTGGATTTAAAAAGAAAGAAATATAGAATAGATAAAATTTTATTTTACTTGTAAATTTCATGTCTTTGTTCTTTTATATTTTCTACCTCCATATCTTATTTTGCCAACAGCACTTTTCAATATTAAATTACATTTTAATCTTTGTTTAAAATCCCCATGTTAATTATTTTTTTTGATTTGATCAAAAGCAATTTTTTATCAAACTTCAATCTTTTATTTTTTCAGCCGAATAAACATGTTTTTTTGTAGTATAAACATAATTATTTGTGATTAGAATCTTCTAGTAACTTAAATAACTAATCTTTCCAGAATATCTGATATATTACGAATTCCACTATGTTGTTCTACTTTTTTTATTTATAATAAATACCATTCTGTTTGTGTTTTCAATATTTGAGTTTTTCTCTTAAAATACATATCCACTTTTCAAATTATATATCTCTGCAAGTTTTCCTTCAATTTCAGAAAATCTGATAATATCTTATTTAATATTAAACTTTCCTTTGACTCTTGTAATCTACTTTCATTGGGTATTGATATACAGTTGTAGTTAATAAATAAATATTATCATTGAATAGCGAGCAACCTTTTCATTAAACACTGTTTTGACTAATAACTTTAAATCTTACAGTTTATGAAATGTAATTTACTTATTTATTATAAAGTTTGAAGCCTGTCCATTAAAGTTTGAAGATTGGCTATCTTAATATAAGCTGAGCTTTGATTGTATATATGTGTGGAGATGATAATCTGGATCAAACTGATGTGTGCTGGTTTGCAACATGAAATACATATATGGGTGATAATTTATATTTCCAACAATGTGTGTGATCAAGTGTATCAGCAGTATGAGATAGTATGATGTTTGAATGTTATGTGAAAGTCTGAGTTCAAACCATCTATATATTACATAATTGTCAATATAAAAAGTTAATTATTCATTATTCATAGTATTATAAATCCATTTCTTAAAATTCCAATTAATCTCTCAATAAATAATAGTAGATATCTTAAAAAATAGTTCATAATGACCTAATGATAAATATATTAGTCATTAAATTAATCCAAATTTATTATGAAGTTACCTATATTTGTTTACGTAAAAAAATCAGTTTGTAATAAAGTAATCCAATTTGAAGAATCCTTTGAAACAGATATTAAAAATTTTTCAATGGGATTATTTTAAATTCAGAAAAAATGCCGAGCACTTGGTAGTCATCAATTAGCCATCTCATACCTCTTTATGACACTGATTCCATGCAAAAGCACATAAATATGCCATTTACACAGCTTCTCAGAACAGTTTCTGGTCATTTCAGCTATTAAGCAGGCCTAGATGGCATTGCACACAAACATTACAGCCCACTTTTGTGCTTTGCAGTACCCATAGAGTATAACTTACATACACCATAGATCACTATAATTTACCATGTGAGGGTGTATAAGAATTCAAGTAGCCATAACTTTTTCATGTGCATTTGAAGTAAGTGTTTCTTCACATGACCCTGACATAGTTTTAGATAGTAATAATTGTAAGTCCATTGCCGCATTTTTGTATATATCTTTTAAAGTGAAACAAATTGTAAAAATTATTACATCCCAACACAATTTACAATTCTCACGAAAAAAGAAATTTTGTGCAAGAACAACTACAGGAACTACACTAAAATGGCTGTGGTTTTTTATTATTTTTTAAAAGCATACACACATTCTTACATTTTATGAAATTATGTTGTTTTGTAAATTTTTAAAAATAGTTTTCAAAATGTTGTGCAGAATGTTTCTAATATATATTTATTTTTGTTTGAACAGAGTAGTCCATGTTTTGGCTGATCCTTCAGATGATCAAAACCATTGGTCCCCTCCCTGCACATTCCAATAACACTATGTGCTTGTATGTATTATTTAATTTAAAAATGTAATTTAGAAACTAATGTTTTCTCCCCAAAAAGTAAATGTACTTTTAAAAAAAATTTTTTTTTTAAAAGAAAAATAAATGTAAATCCCTATATAAAAAAGAAACAGCTGAAAGTGTTATACTTTTTTTGTTTTTGAATAAATAATAGCAAAATTGTAAGTCGTTATTAACATTATATCTACTGATTTTTGACTAACAACGGAGCCATCAAGCGGCATCACGGTGGCTGGTCAAACTACAACCCTTTTTTTATATATCAACAAACTTGTTTTCTACCCATCCACTGCTTCTATATATTATACCATGACTATCAGAAATCATTAGTCTTGAAAAAAAGCTTGATAATAATTTTTTACATTGTAAAGTTCATTACTATGTTTTGGTAGATGTATGCAGAGCCATTTCTTGAGTATGACCATTGATATGTATTTATTTTAATAAAATTTTACATTTTGGACTACAACTTAATGTAATATTAACAGATGCCATTTTTCCTAAGAAAATATTATTTCTAATTATAACTCGTTTCAGAAGATTTCATTTTCCAAACTTTAATGAGGTATTTATCATTTTAAATAATAGCAATCTTAAAATTATTAATATAAATATCTGACATTTTTTATCAGGAGCTTATGAAACTATTTAGAATTCGTCAGATTTTTAAAAATAAATTTTACAAAAAGATTTTTTAAAATATTTTTTTCTTCATTTTTATGCTACACACGATATCTAAATGATAATATGACAGATGTGACCATTATTTTTTTGTCAAATGCATGCATATATATATATATATGATTACACTAAAAATATACACGACTAATAATATTTCATCGAATAATTATTTTGTATAGAGCACTGATAAACCTCTATTTTGTTTATAAATATATTTAAATGTTAGAAATTTAACAGAAATTATTTGTGTATTTTTATAAATAATTTATATCTATAAGATAATGAAGAAAATAATCAATTACAATCGTATTGCAAGCTAAGTAAGTACATTTGAATAAAACATTTTAAGCCAAAATAAATTACTTTTAGTTTATTATCCATATTTATAAAAGAAATAAAAATAATAATAATAAAAAAGTTTATAAAAGAATGTATATCAGACAATAATACTAATTCAAAATGTAACAATTTATCAAATATGTCTACATTTACTATATATGTGTGTATATGTTTGTATGCGTGAGTGTGCACGCATAGGTGCGCGTGTGTTTGTCTATGTTTATATGTAATACAATCTAAGAAGTTAGTGAACTATAAAAACACATGATTAATTTTATAATATTCCTTAGATTATTTAACCTGGTTGGCCTCTATTATATATATATATATATATATATATATATATATATATATATATATATATATATATATATATATATATATATATATATATATATATATATATATATATACAGAAATAATACAGATCTATTAAACAAATAATTTATGTGTTAACTTTTGCAATATTCATTTATTAAACACCACATTGAAAAATGATAAAAAGGTTTCAAGCAAGATTTGAATTTCCATTTAAAATTATTATTATTAACATATATTTTCTTTTACTTTTTGTACAATATTAGATAATAAAGTTGTTCAAGTAGAATTTGACATAAAGATTTTCTGTCATGTTCAGTCTGGTAAATCATTTAAAAAACGTTTATTGAAAGTAATTAATATTAGCCCCTCTAATTGTTTAGTGATATGATTTTCATTTTATAGTACATGCTACATTGATTAGATAGTAGACATATGAGTAAATTTAAAACTAAAAATGAACCATATATTTCTATCTCTTACTATTGATTCCAACAATGTGTTGCTATATTTATTTAACTTGAGTATAGCATACTTTTAAACAATTTACATTCTATAAAACTATTAACCATTTTGGTAGCAATTGTAAATCCACTGTAAATATTTTGTTTTATTAATAGGATTGCTATGATGCTATGTTAAATTCAAATATTGTAGTTTTCAACTTCATTTGTTAATAAATGTTATGTGTTAATTAAAATTTGGTGTTGTGTCTTTATGTTTTGGTACCCTCGAAATCCAGAAATCTTAATCATATGCAATTTTAAATAAATGTTTTAATGCTTTTTCAGGTATAGACACATTGCAAAAGTTTAATTATTAAATTGATATTTTTTCATGAAATCTGAAATCTGCTTCTAACAAAACATTCAGTAAATTGCTTTACAAATTATTATTGTTACACTGCAAACATCTGGAAGGAAATTTACTTTTAAATTAATAATTATTTTCATTTTCATAAATTTATTATGTTGTGACTAATATCTTGAGTGGACATAAAATCTCTGTTCCCACTCCTGGTATTTGAATGTGCTCCCAATTGAAAGTAATCTGGATCAAAATTTAAAATTGATAAGATATTCTATTTAGTTCACTGTTTAGAAATTTATAAGATTTTATTATTATTGGTT
>JAQFVV010017659.1:0-18982 GCA_028023455.1 Epiperipatus broadwayi
TATATTGTAAATCAATCAAGTTTGTACAGTCGCATAACCCAGAATTCAGAATCCAAGCAAAAGAGACCGAAGCTTTGACCAGACTAGGACTATGACATCCCGAGTCCCGACCGCACTTCAACTCATAAGCCAGGATTCCAAGACTCAAGACCCTACGGAATGACCACCTTGAAATTACACGTAGTATACCTCTTTCCACACGGGCCCGACATAGGTCACGGAGAAGCAATAAGACTCTGATGAATAAAGAAAGGTTCTTAATTGACTAAAATATCACTAAATTTAATTTAACTTAATGCATGTTTTCACATATATAGACTATAATAGTAATTAGAATTGAATTGAATTAGATCAATAACGAAACAGAGAGTCAGAAATCATTAAATTAATTATATATTTATTTACAAATGGCATGAAATTGATCAGTTTTACACATTTCAGCGTCGAATGTACAAACATTGGGTGGATAAGAGAACACATTCTCTTTTTATATACAATTATAAATAGCTTTATATAAATAATTTTTATACAATTCTAAAATAGCTTTAGATAAATACTTTCATTTAATTTTCATAAATTGGTTTGACATGTGCCCATCTTATGAGTTGCTTTTCAATTAATACATAATTAATTACTACGTTATGTCTATAGATCTCGATGAGCCAAATCCTATGACATTTGTGGCTGGTATATAAATAATTATATTGAACTTTGATCATGAATTTATTTGCTAAAATACCCATGTATAATTTAATAACGAGCTTTCTTAAACCAGCTCAAGTAATGATCGATCGATACATTGTAGCTTTACGAGAGAAACCTTTCAGAATGCTGAAGCGTTATATAAAGGTGGGAGAGTTGGCTGAAATAAGGATTTTACCAATACGCTATGGCACAGGTAAGCAATAATAGGAAAAGTCACTCTGCGGATTTGGATGAAATAACTTCAGGGTTCTTGCGACAACGCCCGGTACCCTGTAACCGGTCGCAATGCTGCGTGAAAAGGAACATTGTGTTTAGGAATGGCGGGGGACTTAACGTGCTAACCTGGCCTTGGCTCAGGCTTCGCTCCCTGCTCCTACCCTGTAAGAGAAGATAGTGCTGGCAACGCCGTGGCTCCATCTTAAGATACGTATATTACGTATAGCAGCAAAACGAGAATATTTTTATAAAAATAATATCACATCCGCCAAGCAAAGAATAGTATATTTCATACTATTAATCTGAGTTAATAGCATATTAGCTCTATCAAATTGGGGATTCAACCTCTTGCATAGCCTGATAATAAATGTCTATGCTACTAAAGGGAATATTATTATATCTGTACTTTGACATGTTCGATCTTCACTTATAGATAGAGTAAAATATTTAAGGAGGGTAAGTTATTTCTTATGGACTTAAGAATTTAAATGTCAAATATACTTATAAATATGATCAAGGCTAAATTTAATTCTAAATAAAACTATAAGGTTAAGTTTTTAACTGGTTGATCAAGAGCCACATTTCGCATATTAAATCATTAAATAATAAAAAAAATAGGATTTCGAAACAGTAGTAGAAAGTTGATGCTAAAAATAAATCACACGAAGATTTTCAAATAATATCTTCTTAAAACATACATGAAATTAAGTGCTCACTGTTTCGAAATATTGGCATATGAAATATAATAAGCATTTAAAATAAACAAAGAAATACAGACACAACCGCAGTGATATAACTTTAAACTAAATACTTTACTACTCAGATTATTTAAACTTTAACAACATGAAATTTTGGATAGCAATTGACGTATTTAAAATATTAAATGGATTTTAAGTTTTGATTACATTTTAGCTTTATCATTTTTTTAAAAAAGAAAGTTAGCTAACTTAGAAAATAAATATTATTACATTTAGAATTACACAGAGCTCTGGCGGTTTGAAAAATTAAACGTTACCGGTATGATTTGATTCTGTAAGTTCTTGGCTGTTGGCTTTTGGTTTAGTTTGACTGGGCGGCATCATCTTTCTCCTTATGTTAGGCGTTCTATCGGCATGATGGTGGTTTAGGCATTTCGACAAGAGAAACCCCGTTCTCCAAGGAGGTAACAGCAACAAGATGCCCGCTTTTAGCCGGACATGTTCAAATTAACAATTGTGAATACTGGCTACTAACTCTCACTAACAATATGGCTGTCTGTTCTCTTGTTAAAAATACAGAGTATTTATATGCTTTCCTTATCGGAATCTCCCACCTCAAGACCCACTAAACTCAGGAATTTAATTAAGTGTTTTTCAATTTATAATTCAGATCTTAGATAACTTATGTTAGAAACATTCCATAAGCTATTATTATAATTAAGATTTTTCATTGCAAACAATTGTCCAATTTAGATTTTAAAATAACTTAAATCTTATCTAAGGAGATTTTAATTAGTAAATTTTTAACTAGTTTTACTTTTTACGAATTCCAGGTGTGGTCGTTAATGATACTTGTTTACAACCAAAAATCTTTTAATTACTTGACCAGCTTTTATTTTTAATCTTACATAGAAACTCTTTCTATTTAAAAACAATCTTTTAACATTTTTTTAAAAAGAAAACATTTTTATCATATTTATTAAAAATAATTTACAAACATATTTTGATATAGCTTTTAAATATATTTTCGAGAAACTTTTCCCTGAAATATATTTAAAACAAGAAATCTTTTAACAATTTTTAAAGAAACATTTACTAGTATTTTTAAATAACGGTTTTTACATATTTTAAATCATATCTTTTTTCTATATAGCACAGATTATATATCCACATACGAAATTACAATATTAAACAACAAAATTAATAATTTACTCTTAACTTAAATAATATAATAACCATTTTTAGAAATCTTAAATAACTTTAGTACGCTATAATTTTACTAATCCTATCTAATTATAGCGTTCGTTCGCACGTAAATATATAATACTGTTTATACAGACATGAACGAATTTTATATTTATTAACATTTAAATAGGTTCGAACTTAGCACAGATGAGAGTGTCATTAGGTTTGATGGTGAAACGGAAAGGGATTGGAGATTTCCGTTTCAATATATATATATATATATATATATATATTCTAATGTTTCACTGCTACAAGCAGACTTCTCAAGTGTAAAGAACTACAAAAAAACTACACAATATATATTATATTAAAAACTATCCACAAATCCATTCACTTCCCATCCACCCTTAATATTATAAGAACTCTTAAATAAGTTAATTGCTTCAGAATAATAAATTTTCAATAATAAAGATTTCTTTAATTCTTCTTTTGATTTCATTTCTCTTAAAGCAGACAACCTTAGCTTCATCAAAATCAATAGTGTGGCCTGTATCTTTTTCATGGACATACAAGGCAGAACTAAGATATCTATTTTTAACTCTACTTTTATGAACCTTTATTCTTTCATTTAAACTCAAACTACTCTGACCTATGTAAACCTTCTTACAAAATAAATGAAGAATAAAATATACTACACCAGGAATAGTCTTTCTATCAAAAACTTCTTTTGTATTATTTAATAAATTATTCAATGTAACACCCCTTTTCCCAAGCAATTTTCTTATTTCCAAACAATATACTATTTCTACACACAATTTATAAGAAGACAATTTAAATGGCAAAGAAATAAAATCATATTTTTCTTTAACCTTTACAACCTTACAAATATTACTATTAAATAAAATACTTTTAACAAATTTATCAAGAGTATCCAACACCAAGTAATCTTTATAAAATTGATATTTCTGAAACAAAGCAACCCCACTATAATTATTTAATTTAATATTTCTATGACAATAATTCCTTAAAGCAGTTAGTTCATGAGATACAGACTGATAGCTATCAGGTTTAATTATAGATCTTAATTCTTTACTTTTAACTAAATGACTGCACAATAAACAATTAGTTTCTACATTTCTAATCACCAAAAGACTCTAAAAATTTTAACTTACCAAAATCTAACCCCCTCCTTCTAACACAAATTTTATAGAAGGATCAAAACAATTAAACTCATATATATATATATATATATATATATATATATATATATATATATATATATATATATATATATATATATATATATACAGTGTTTATATAATACAAAACTCTGTTTCAACTGATTATCTTCATACAGTCATTTTCAATGATATCTCTCTCCAACTGCTATATTTTATTATTCTTTCTTTTACATTATTTAATTACAAATCAACGTTGAAGTTTTGTATTTTTATATATATATATATATATATATATATATATATATTATATATATATATATATATATATATATACTGTATATGTTCAGTATTGAGATAAGAAAATAAAGTTTTTGAAAAGAAAAATGAGAAGGATTTTTAATTTGTTCATATTATTGTAGAATCATATGTACATATTTTAAAAAGAAAAAGTGGATGAACATTTGCTGAGTTATTTATTATATATGATGTATACAGTATTATACATTCAGTAATTATAGATATTTTAAGTGTTTTATGAATAAAATATTGTATGTGTACACAATTACAGCAAAGTCATTACCTGTATACATATTACAATAATATATTTTTGCTTTTGGGTAAAACGAATTTAATATAACTATCTCTGACATCATCAGTGATGCAAAATTTAAGATGGCTGCCAAGATTTTTTTAATTTTTCCCAAACATTATAGTGAATAATCGATTGTACATCAAAGTAGTGGGTACAAATTGATGATGATCGCTATTGCAAAATATCGCCAAGTAGACAATCACTAAGGGGTAAAAGGTGTATATGCATTTCAGTAAACCTACTATGTAAAATGTATTTCATTTAATTGAAACTTTAATCATATATTGTATTTTTATATAATTTAAGTTTTTTTGATAATTGTTTTATAACAAGTCAAATAGGTTAATTCATGCACACACATGTATACATGCATATGTTGACAATCATAACACATAAAAAATTTTAATCATTTTTGTTGTTATTGAATATCAATTGAAATAGATTAATTGTATAATAGAAATCACGCCTATGTGTGCCCATATATGTAAATCCATGTAACATCTTAAATTTTGAATAGTAATTAAGTAAATCGCAAAAATGTAATAATTATTTTATGTTTAATTGAAATGTCTTCATCATATATTATAAAATGCATGTCTGTAAATATATATATATATATATATATATATATATATATATATATATATATATATATATATATATATATATCATCATTATCAACCATTATCAATCCACTGCAGGATGAAGGTCCTCTCCAAGTTTAATCCATCTTCTCCGATCTTTAGCTTCTCTTCTCCACATCACCCCTACACATTTTCTTATTTCATCCATCCATCTTACATGTGGTCTCCTTCTGGGTCTTTATATGCGTTTATAGAAACTAATTCAGAAATAATGCAGTTAGTGTAATAATTTGAATTTTGTAGTAGTCTTACAAATTACAGAGTGATAACTTTATTATTGTCTATCATTCAAAATCAGAACCCTTAACCTATAAGATTTTAAATATTTTTTTTATTGTTATTAATAAACTTGTTTAATTGTTAAAATTGTTTCCATCATCGCTTGGTCCCATACAGTAATAGAGCTTGTGTTCTCTGAGCTAGATTCATGCATGGATAAATTGGGATGTATATTTAGTGATTTTGGTGCATCCAGTGATGATCAATCAGCATCCTAGTTGGCACAAAGAAAGAAAACTCTTTAAAGCCCATGCTCTATATTTTACTTGTCTTATTTAAAAGTTAAGTTTATAGTTGTCCAATATATTATATTAATGGTACTTAAGTGGCCAGAATATTGATGATGATGATCAGCATGTTTTAAATGACCGAAAGCATTACTGTTTGATTTCTGATTAATGTGTATTTTAATGGATGGAAACTAAGTTGGTCAATCCAAGTATTGTTTAAATAGTTGCCCAAGGTGGCAAAGGTTCAATAGTTAGCCTGGTCTATAGAAAACCCATTTCTGATCCATTCACAAGATGGACTGTTGATTTTATTCTGATTTATTGGACTGATTTATTTATTCCCATAATGATGATGAATGGTATTTGAATTATACAGACATTTACTTTATAATGCTGGTTGAATTTATAATTATGCTTTTACTTGCTCTTCTGAGTTAGTTGGCTGATCTCATTAATGTTCTCGGAGATTTTCTAATCTTGTGCTCCTTTTAAATATATCTTACTTATATGTACATTTATAAATTATTGATTTTAAATTGACTTGGAGTGATGATGATTTTGCCATCACTCCAGGTACAATTTTTATTTTCTTCCACTTCCTGATTCCCCCATCCTGTTATAATATATATATATATATATATATATATATATATATATATTACAAATCGATGTCTGTATTTTTTCAAAATAATATACGTAACTCTATAAATAAATATTTGAAAATACAGTAATTAAAAGTCAATAAAAGTTATATGTATAACTATAACTTAGAAGAGCTTTCACTACATTGTAGCTTTGTCAACTATCACATTTAAAATGTCAACTTTCTCATAATCCAATGTCAACTTTCCCATAATTATGTTATCTTAATGTTTGCTGCTTGCCGAGTAATTAAATTTTGCTTGTATTTATATATTAACATCACATAAATTTTTCTTTTATTGTTATTTCTTTCAGTTTCCAATATTTTTACATTTTTTCATAATCAAAATCAAAACCATATATACATGATTTATTATGGTCATAAAAACAGAGGCTGATAAATTCTCACTATTTTTAAAATTTTGTTTTGTATTTTGAACCCTTTTAAACAATAATATTAGCTCTTTTGTTCTTTTTTCCAATGTGTGCCTCAATTCACCTATATATCCACTACCACACCTACATGTCCATTTGTAAATGATACAATTTTTATTTGTCAATAAAGTTTTATCTTTTGAATTGTTTATTAATTTATTCAATGTAGGTGGTGCATAAAATGCTATATCGCATATTCCTTTATAAATTTTCTTAATGAAACTTGCCTGTTGATTCAATATATATGGTATTGATATCCACAAATTTTTATTACAAAAATTAACATTATTAGTAGTATTTTTATATTTGGAAGTAAAATTTTTAACAGTATAATATACATAATCTTAATTGTATCCAACATTTAAGAACTCATCACAATAAACTTCAATATTTTTAGTTTTATCTGATGCATATTTACAAAGGTTATCATTTCTAAATAAAAGGACTTAATCTACTAGAAATAAGGATAAACTGGATTACTATATGACTCTTAAACCAATAGCAAAAACAGGATATATTCCATATGAATCAAAAATACCAATGTCACACACAATGGCAGGTTTAAAGTCCTTTTTATTTAGAAATGATAACCTTTGTAAATATGCATCAGATAAAACTAAAAATATTGAAGTTTATTTGTGATGAGTTGTTAAATGTTGGATACAATTATGATTGTGTATATTATACTGTTAGAAATTTTACTTCTAAATATAAAAATACTAATAATAATATTAATTTTTCTGATAAAAAGTTGTGGATATCAATACCATATATATCGAATCAATAGGCAAGTTTCATTAAGAAAATTTATAAAGGAATATGCGATATAGCATTTTATGCACCACCTACATTGAATAAATTAATAAACAATTCAAAAGATAAAACTTTATTGACAAATAAAAATTGTAACATTTACAAATGGACATGTAGGTGTGGTATTGGTATTTGTAGGTGAATCGAGGTGCACATTGGAAAAAAGAACAAAAGAGCACATTATTGTTTAAAAGGGTTCAAAATACAAAACAAAATTTTAAAAATAGTAAAAATTTATCAGCTTCTGTTTTTTATGACCATAATAAATCATGTATATATGTTTTTGATTTTGTTTATAACAATGTAAAAATATTGGAAACTGAAAGAAATAACAATAAAAGAAAAATTAAAGACGCGATGTTAATATATAAATACAAGCAAGATTTAATTAATCGGCAAGCAGCAAACATTAAGATAACAGAATTATGGAATAGATGACATTGAATTATGGGAAAGTTGACATTTTAAATGAGATAGTTGACAAAGCTACAACGTAGTGAGCGCTTCTAAGTTAAAGTTATACATATAATTTTTATTGACTTTTAATTATTGTATTTTCAAATATTTATTTATAGAGTTATGTATATATATATATATATATGTGTGTGTAATTATTAATCAATGTCTGTCTTCCAATTATAATAATAATAATAATAATAATAATAATAATAATAATAATAATAATAATAATAATAATAATATATATATATATATTCAAAACTATACAATAATTAATACAGTAAAAATATTTTAAAAACAAATATATATATTATAATTTAATAGAAGTGCTTTTGACTATCTATGTATTCATTATCAACTAGATTCAAATTGTATTACAAAAAACCGTTACAAATGTATACAAAAAGAATTACATCATACATCAATTTTCCCACAATTTATTAATTTTTATATTAGCCACCTGTCTATTTGCCAAACATTGCTTTCCATTTTTATTAACATAGATTCTTTAATTTTATGTTTATTATTATTTCTTTCAATACACAATATCTTAACTTTATTAAAATCAAAATCAAAAACATAATTACATGTTACATTATGATCAAAAATACTGACGGTCAATATTTTTATCATAATTGTGAATTAGTATGAATTAATAATTTCTTGGTAACAACAAAGGTTAAAGTTTCTCTCTATTTAACAGATATTATCTCATTATGTCTATTAATTATTAGAACAACAATCCATAAAAACATTTCATTCAACATATACCATTCTCTGGAGAAGTTAAAAATATTATTTGCAGAATGGTAAGAAAGATGCTATTCTTTCACATTTGCACAAAAATATAAATAGTTTTCTTGGTTTAAATTCATATAAGTATTTGGGTTTAAAATGAAACAGAAATTACTTTGCTTTATCAAAGATCTGAAACAAAAAAGCTATTACAGGCTTAGGTAATAATTGGTAATTTCTTGGTAACAACAAAGATTACAGTTTCTATCTATTTAATGGATATTATTTTCTCATTTTCTATTAATTATTATGACATAAAAACATTTAATGATATATATATAGTGACCTTCCTGGTTGGCACCATGAAGAAATGTGGGAGGTTCACATTGTGCCAATAGTGACCAGAGATAACTATTAAGAAAAAAATGAAACGTGGTATAATTTAGTATTTTAAATTTTGTTAAAAATATCAAGACCTTAGTTAGAGTGTACAAGTCATTAAGATTTTGTTTATGTGTGTCTGGTAGTGGGAGAGAAAGATGGACAATGTCAGGGATTGTTAGTATGAGAGCTAAATTGTTAGGAACATTTGTCTGTAAGGTCAGGACAGGTGTTTGTTCATTGTCTTTCTTACTCACTGTTTCATGCCATCCAAGATCTAACTGTATGTATGGATGTATGTCCATTTTACAGCATCTCACACTTCATTTATATTTTTAATTATTATTTATAATATCCAGTTTGTAATAGCAGTATTTAATTACCATAGAAACTGTCAATAAATCAGTCATTAATAGACCTCTGTATTAGTGGGAAAGATAGATACACACATATACCATTATTTAATATGATTTTTTATTATTTATTTATTAATTATTCATTACATAAAATCTTGCATTTAAAATTGTAAAAGTTATTTATTTATTTTGGTATTGGTTAGCATTTGCAAATTTAATATTTTTCTCTTTCCAATATTCTATTACTAACACTTTTACAAGCAATGAAAATTCTTGCATATTTCTGAAGCTCATTATAACAAAAAAAGCGGTGTTGGTCAGCAGTTTTTGACAAGAGATTCCAAAAAAAAGAACAAAGGAAAGAGAAAGGAAAGACAGAATAGTTATGAAAAGTGAAATAATTTTCTATAAAAAATAAGAAAGTAAGTGAACTAAGTGAATGTGGAAATTCTCTACTATTCCTTTATGGATAAAGTTCTCTCATACTATGCAGAATAGGACTGTTTACATGGAAGGCTAAATTTTAAAAGGTACCGAGCTCTGGCTTTTATCAGCTAATAATTTAGATTTACTTTGTTCAAGAATGCATGGATATTATATAAAATTGTTAATTACAATTTACTATAATGTATCTATAATGAATAAATGATGTCGGAATTGTATAAATTACTAACAATTGTAAGTTAACTAGAAAAAGTGTGCTGAACTCTGTAATGAAACGTTTTATGGATTCTCAGTTAATAAATGTTCTGTTTTTTGCTATGCAAAATAAAATTAAAATGGAAAAATGTGTATATTATGTCCCTCTACGTTATTAGGATAGTCATGTATACTGAATAAACTTACCATTCGCACCTATAAAAAAAAAAAGAGTGATAGAATGCATGACTTAATAATATTTAATAGTTAGTTACAAATAACGTATAAAAAGCATGTATAAATCACTGATAATGGATTTAATTTGTTATGAAAATTCTATTGAATGCTGAACTAAAAGAAATGAAGTCATAAACTTTTGCATGGATTATCTTACCGAATTAGAGATACTTTTGTTTTAGGACAAATACAATGATTCCAATACACACAAAGGCTGTTATAATGTCTATTAGGAAATCCTAAGTGCATTGGAAATTATTTTATTTTTGACAAATTTTACTTTGGCTTGTAGGAGCAATGTTTGTATGTTGTTGTTTTGTTGTTGTTTGTTTTTTTGTGTTGTTAATTCGTCGTTATCATTGTGAGCTAGGCGTATATTTCCGTTTTAAACTTTCAAGTCTGAACTAAAAAAAAAAAAAAAAAAAAAGAACTTTTATTTTAATGACTAAATGTTGACATGTATTTATTCCTATTGCCTATAATAGATAGATATATTTTTTTATGCTTAATTTAATTTATTATTATTGTTATTTATTTATATGCCTAATATCTCTAGTACAACTCGGAGATCTTGGTATAATTTATACTTCGAGTCGGTTATATTTTTTGTTTGGCATTAAGTTAAAAGAAGATGGATATTCTCATGCTCATATTATTAGTTCAAATTAAGTATTTTAATATTATGCATTGGTTATAATAATAGATAGACGCATGGTGTATTTATGACAGTATGCAGAATAGTAAACTTACTTGACAGTAGTAACTTTATGTTGAAATTCTATATTCATAATTCTCACAAGTAATAGATTCGTTTAAATTTAATTATTGTTAATATGACATTTTATTGTTTCATATGATTTAGAAATTATTTTATATATGATCGAATATTCGCGTATGTGTGTGCTGTCGTAAAATATTTTACCAAATTTGTATTTTGTTTTTCTATCGGTTTCGGTTTGGTGTTGCACATTAAAGGAAGATGAAGAATTAAAAGTTTGTCTGCTTGTAGATTCGTTTATATATGAAATGCGTTGAGTACATTTGGATGAAGAAGCAGTCGAAGAAATGATTTTTGCTATGTGGGATTGAGTAATACTCCCTCCTCGATTAATTACTGTGTTAAACCGTGGGTGGTAGTCTATTTTCTTGTTTGATAGCATAAGATGACAGATGCATTTCTAAATGAATTGGAAAATGCCCCATTTATTGATGATAAGTCGGTTGAGTTCTGCCACATTTGTGTCCTAAACGTTGGTAGATATTTGTTGAAGAATTAAGTTTGAAGTTGGAGTTTTGGTTAACCCTCAGTGCGCTATATGTGAATATTTATTTATTGTTATTTCTCTCTCCTTCTTTATTCCGGTGTAATTATCTTCAGATAATATACGTTAGTTATATCAGATAAACGTTTTATGGATTTCTATAATATACTTAAAATAAGATTATTAATTTAATGATTAGCCTATTGTACCACCCGTATTCTGATAGAGATATAATTAATAAATGCTTTGTTTTGTAATCTTACAAGTGCGCACACACTCAGAAATATGATAAAATTAGCGATATAGAAAAAGACAATCACTGAAGTTGTGAGTTCTAAGTACCTTGTCGGATCATAGCACATCTTGTCATTATTTGATTATTATCATTATTAATTCATCCTCCGATATGAGCGTAATAGTATATTATAGATTTTTATTTCATTTAAAGCTAATTCTAATGAAAGTTTTATTAAATGTTATATTGCAGATAAATTTATTCTATCTTAGGTATATAGTTTTTTTTTACTTTATATAATGCAAAAAGTAATAAACTGTCACCAGAATTTATATAGCAAATATAAACCTACAGATATCCAGAAATAATTTTTATAGTATCAGTTGACTCTTTGGTACTGTTGGTCTTAGATTATTAAGAGGACGATGTTAGAATAGATGCATTAGCATTGGAATGTAAATTTTATAATTTGTTTTTGTTGTTTAGTGTCAGTAAATGGGCTAAATAGAGTGATAAATGTAAATTAAGATAATAAATAGGAGGAAGTATCTTCAAATATCAAGTGTACAAAATTATATAATTTAATGTTTTTAATCAAGCTTATGTTTAATATAAAGTGTAATGTTAAAATCATAATTCCATGCCATTGTAAAATAATATTTTTTTGTAATAAATGTTGTGTTAAAATAAGATCCCCTCTGAATTGTTTTATCATGTACGTTCGAATGACCGTTTCCACCCACACATATGTTCAACATAATATAACTATGATAATTATTAATTTGCTAGCATATGCTATTTATTTAAATAATACAGCTTTATTAAATCCTAACAATGTGATGCTGAAAATATGGATTTTACCTGGCATAGAGTAGATAGTGATAGAGACCAAACATATCGATCTTGATCATTGTCTATACTTTACTTACTGTAATGATTATCCATTTCACTATAGCCTTTATTACTTAATAGATGTTTATAATATAATTAAATCAACATTATATAATTATTATTTCTTAATGCATCTCTCATTTCCAATTGCATCCTAGATGACCACCATACCCTATAACCCCCAACTGAGCTAAGCCATAGAGTAGTAGCATAATAATCTCATCAATAGGTAGAGATGCAATAAATGATAAATTTATTCTATCTTATATAGAATTGGTGATATATATATATATATATATATATATATATATATATATATATATATATATATATATATATATATATATATATTACAAATTGATAAATCTGTATTTCTTCAAAATAATATATATGTAAATTTGTAAAAAAATATTAGAAAATAACAGCTACTTAAAATTTCTAAAAATCTATCTATAGATCTCACTTAGGAGCGATTTCAACTATCCTTGTATTTATTACCAACTTAATAATTTGGAAAGTTGGACCTTTCAAATAGTTAGTTGACAAAAGCTACAAGGATAGTTGAAAAGTACTCTAAGTGAGTGTTAATAAATATATTTTTTATAAATATATTTGTATTTTTGTATTTATTTATATATATATATATATATATATATATATATATATATATATATATATATATATAGACCATTTTGGTTCTATATTAGTGGAATAAATTTATTTTAATTATATTAAATAAAAATAAAAAATTCAAAAAATATATTTTACCAAAGAAATGATACTGTTTTAATTGTGTGCTATACCATTGCCACTAGGTGATGGTATGGTAAACATCAAGAACTATATGCAAACAATAATTTTTATTGAAGAAATCTCTCAAAATAAGTAAGACATATTACAAAAACAGAAAATGGTAAACATACATAAAACATCCACCCCCAGCATGAAGAAATCACTTAAAGGTAAGCTAAAATACAAATTACAAAAACAAAAATCGGTAAAATACATAAACACCCCTTCTGACAAATTTCTAAATCACAAAAGGAAAAAATGTGGATTGCATCATGTTAAAAGTTGCCCAAAATGAAATGTGATGTAATACCCCAGATAATTTTCTAAATTTGATTTGTGTTATTCAATGAACCCAAGTACAATACACACACAACAAAACCCTCAAATTCTTTCACCCATATCACCAAAAAAGATCAATATTGTGGGCAATTTGAAAGTAGGCAAAAAACAACTTCAAGATTTTGAGGCTTTTGGAGAAAAAATATTTACAGAAGCTTGTTTGAATAGATTGCAGCACATTTAACTATTAACAGCAGATTTAAAAATGTTGCTAGAAGAACACTTGGACAGATTACAGCAATTTTGAAATTTTAAAACTTGCAATGATGGTATACTAATGGCTTGTAACATAGCATTGAATACATCTTCATCATTGTGCCATCATCACTACATAAATTTGGCAAGGTATGACTCCAGGTGAAGTCAAGTTGTCCTCACTCTCTTATTATATTATTTCACTAATCCACAAATTCTTTGTACATTTTATGTATGTGCTCCAGTACAAGGATCGACAAAATTATGAGTGAATTACTTTGAAATGTTGGTAACCTCAAGCATTCAATTTATCACTTTTATAGGTCTTCCATCAGGGAAGGATATATGGAGGATCCTAGTTCTATATGTTGTTTAATGGCATCTAGGAGAATAGACATTGCTCAACCTGAAATAACAACCATGAAACACTCTTTTATTTCTCTACATAAACCTCTAAATAAACACTGTTGTGGAAGAAATTTTTCCTAGTGGTTTTTCTCAGGCCTTCAATTTTTCAGGATGGGTAAGATAGCACACTTTCTTTACAGGTTTCTCTCAAATATTGCTTCCATGCAAATACAGTGCTCCTGTTTAAATCCAAATAAGTTATTCCCAATTGGGTGGTTAATTCGTTTTACTCCAATAATAAATGATTCAGATGTCTGTGACAAATGATAATCTGCAGCCCTCAAACCAGGTTCCTTTATGAAGTGCTATGTGACTTTGATACACACCAATGTTGCATTTCTGTTTAAGTCCTTGGGCTCATATAAAGTGTCATTTGATAGCCATTGGTACACACCTTTTGAGAGGGCAGAACATATTTACTTTGGTAAACCTCCACTGCCTCATGTTCTGTCTTTGAGAAATCTAAAATTTTGATCATTTTGAGTAAGAAAAGATTCACTTAGAATTTTAGCATAAGTTTTTGAAATGTTGCCTGAAATAATTTCAACAATTTGTATTTCTAGCACTTCAAAGTATTTAATACATCATAATAAAACTAAACAGGTATTTTAAGAGACTAGCTCAGTTATATTTTGATTAAATTTGTCAGCACAAGTAATTATATTTTTCATGAGAAAGTTCTAGTACATCAAATTTTATTTTGTCACACAATTATATTTTTAGTGTGAGAGATCTATCACCTCACATTTCATTTTGCACCTTTTAATAGGATGCAATCCACATTTTTCCTTTGTGATTTAGAAATTTGTCAGGGGAGGGGAGTTGTGTTTTATTTATTTCACCGATTTCTGTTTTGTAATTTTTATTTTGCTTAATTTTTAAGCAACTTTTTCATGCAGGGAACGTACACTTTTTGTATTTCACTGATTTCTGTATTTGTAATTTGTATTTTATTTATTTTTGAATGAATTTTTCGATAGAAATTGTAGCGCTTGTTGGGAGCACAAATTTAACTAATTTCTTAATAGTTTTTTTTTTTCTGTTTTCTTAATGGTTTCAGTTTAAAATACATTTCTGCTGAAAAAGTATTTGTCCATGCATAAGGGGTATACTTGTTTGCTCAACATTTCAGCAGTGACACCTCTTTTCTATTTTAGATACAGAAGTAGTGTGCAAAAACATTACACTTTTTTCAAAAAAAGTTAATTAATTAATTAATTAATTAATAACATGAGTTATTTTATAATGGAAATTAAATCTATAACTATAGTTTTTTAAAAAATAATTGAAGTAGTTAAAAACTGAAATGAGTCCAAAGATGTCTTTGTTCAAATAGGAACAGAATAATGATACTCTGAAAGAACTTAATTACTGAGTACATTACTTTATATGAGATAATAAATTAAAAATTTTGTATTTGATTTTGTTTTGATTATAGTTTGTTTAGCAAGTTAGTGAGATAAATTTATAAATAAATATTTTTTTAATAACTGTTTCACGAATCAATTTTAGCCTTCACATTTATCTCAGTGAGAACTTTCTCCTTATTTGAACATTTTACTTTTACAATTAAACTTTTTTTTCTAAATCATATATTACTAATGTTTGAAAGCTTTCAAACAATCGATATTGTAAAAGATTACTATTTGAAAGTACTTAAGTAGTTAAATTAATTTTTAACAAATATTCATAAGTATAACATTTGTAGTTGTTGTTAGTTTAAGCAATTTATCTAGTCAAAAAGTTATTAGAATGGAATATTAGATTTTTGAATTGCATTTGTTAACTTCAAAAATTTTTAGTATTACAGTACTTTAAAATATATATATATATATTAAAATTAAACATTAAAGTAATTGTTTTTAAAATTTAAGGAAAAAAATCTTTATCAGTTTTCCACTAAATTTAATTATTTTTCACAGCAGAAATACAATACTGATGTAATTGGATATTTACGATTCGTTTTATGTTTAGCCATTTTCTAAATTACTGTTTTGACGTCATAAAAATAATAGTGGGGTAACTAATCGGTACATTTAAGTTTCTGTGCATTTTATTTACAAAAATAGAGAATAGTATATAAGTTAAAACATAAAAAGGAACAGAAAACCTAAATAATAAAAACATTTTTGCACATTGCAATAAAGATTACTATTAAAACAGGCAAAACTCTCTCCATACAGTGGTGCCACTCAGTGTAAGCCAGAGTAATCAATGGGTATGCCAGAAGGCCTGTGGATAAAATCACTATCTAATTACATTTTGGCATCCATTGATTACTATGACTTACACTGAGTCGCACTACTGTATGGAAAGTTTTGCCTAATTTAATAGCAGTTATAAGCAGCCATAAGAAATTGTGATTAAGTGATGGTTTTAAAGATTATTTTTTTATGGATTATTTTTTTAAAATGCTTTGTGTTCTTTATTTACTTTGTTAAATTATTTTTTGTTTGATAAAAATGAAACATAAAACTTGTGTTGTTCATTTTAAGTTGTTTTATCACTTTCTTTTTCATATTTTTTTACAAGTAAAATAGGCCGACTTTATGTTTTCACTAAGTCCAAGTGTTCTCAGAACAATATACTTTTTTTTAAAAAACTATGGTAAAGTAATTGCTATTAAAACAGGCAAAACTCCCCATACAGTTGTGTCACTCAGAGCAAGCAAAGATGTAATCAATGGATACCAGAAGGCTTGTCCATAAAATTTCTATCTAGCCCTACTCAGTAAATATTCCCAGATTAGTTTTTAGCGTGTGGCTTTTTATCATTGTGGAGTCTTGGATCTGAGAGCACTGCACCCTTTAGATCTTAGGATCTAATGCAACTTTCCAGCAGCCACTTTTTATCTCTTACTTAACTATAAAAAAACTATGAGAATAAAATTGAAACTACAATAATATTTTCAATCCAAGCTCATTAGCTTATATAGTCATATAGGTCTAAATTCAGTTCAGTACCCATACATTTTGGTGTGTTTTGTTTTTAATAACCATAGTCACCTATTGTAAAGGATTGGTGTTAACCACTAAAGCATTGCTATTGAATCAATTGCATTGTCATTTTCATAAGTAAAAGGGTCGATTTATTGATATTAAATATAAATAGAACTAGAATCAAGTTTGGTTTATTTACTACGAGTGAAAAAAAAATTGTGAAGAGCAGTGTTTAGAAAAAAAATGTTGCATTTACAATATCCATGCTGGAAATTTTCACAGTTTATACAATGTACATCTTTTTAATTTTGAAAAGTCATAGAAAACCCGTAACATTCTTTAGCAGTCAACAAAATAAACACATTTTCTTCTAAACATCTACTAATGTGATGGTTTGTCAAAGCAAGCTAATTTATTTTTATTTATATTGTTTTAATTTTGTTTAATAATAATAATAATAATAATAATAATAATAATAATAATAATAATAATAATAATAATAATAATAATAATAATAATAATAATAATAATAATAATAATAATAATAATAATAATAATAATAATAATAATAATAATAATAATAATAATAATAATCATAAAACATTGTATTGAATGAAAAATATAAAAAAATGTATCACTAATTGTTTGACCTTAAAACAGTAATATTTTCATCAAACTTCAGTGATATTAACCCATACCATGCATTATATGTCTTTCACCTTTCAGAATTTTGGTGTTTTCTTTACTCATCAGAAAATAATAAATTTGACTTCATTTGATAGATATTTTTGTTTGTTACCCAAGTAAATTTTAAATGTTCACATTTTGCTTCTGTGAATATAAGCAAAAATGAGATCATAATCAAAACAAAAAATTGTAATGTCATTGTTTATAGAAGGATTGTTTTTAGTTTACAAAATCAATAAAATTGTTGTTAATTTTTTAAACCACTAAACATCATATGATCACCATCTCATACTAGCACATAATTATTGTAAACAAAGTCACTCTCCATACAGTGGTGGTACCCTATGCCAGCCAGAGTAATCAATGGATACCAGAAGGCTTGTGCATAAAATCCTTATCTAGTGCCTTCTCATCCAATATCCCCAGACTAGTTTCTGGCTTGTGGCCAACATCAGTGAGGAGCCTTGGATCTAAGAACACTGCACCTAGATCTTAGGATCTAACCAACCCTCCAGCAGCCACCTTTAACTCTACTTTACTACTAAACTATGAGAATAAAATTGAAAACACAATAAATCAAAAAGTCACGCGATTTATATTAACATAGCACACACTTATTGTTCAAATTAAATCCTAAAAATTATGAAAATTTTTTAATGTTTAACTGACGACTTTCAACTCAAATTCACGGATTCCTGGTGCTAAATTCAGAAACTTAGCATCCTTTACCCTTAATAATAATGATCAATATATGGAGTTTTCCATATAGCTACCTGGTTTGATATGCTGAGTTTGAAGACATTAACA
>JAQFVV010017660.1:13279-15779 GCA_028023455.1 Epiperipatus broadwayi
TGCATGACATCCATTCCATGACAGCCATTTTATGACATCCATTGCACAACATCCATTACCTGACATCCATTGCATGACATCAATTCCATGACATCCATTCCATGATATTCAGTTCTTGACATCCATTCCATGACATTTATTCCATGACATCCATTACATGACATCCATTCCATGACATCCATGGCATGACATTCATTCCAAGAAATTCATTACATGACATCCATTCCATGACATTCATTACATGACATCCATTGCATGACATCAATTCCATGACATCCATTTCATGACATCCATTCCGTAACATCCATTGCATGATGTCCATTCCATGTCATCCATCACATGTCATCCATTCCATGACATTCATTACATGACATCCATAGCATGACATCCATTGAATGACATCCATTGCATGAAATCCACACCATGACATCCATTGCATGTCATCCATTCCATGACATTTATTGCATGATATCCATTCCATGACATCCATTCCATGACATCAATTGCATGACATTCATTTCATGACATTCATTACATGACATCCATTGCATGACATCCATTCCATGACATCCATTCCATGACAACCATTACATGATATCCATTGCATGACATCCATTCCATGACATGCATTACATGACATCCATTGCATGTCATCCATCCATGATATCCATTACATAACATCCATTCCATGACATCCATTGCATAAAATTCATTCCATGACATCCATTCCATGACATCCATTCCATGAAATCCATTGCATGACATCCATTCCATGACATCCATTACAAGACATCCATTTGATGACATCCATAACATGACGTCCATTTCATGACATCCATTCCATGACATCCATGGCATGACATCCATTCCATGACATCCATTCCATGACATCCATTGCATGACATCTATTCCATGACATCCATTACATGACATCCATTGCATGATATCCATTCCATGATATCCATTACATAACATCCATTCCATGACATCCATTGCAATACATCCATTCCATGACATCCATTCTATGACATCCATTACATGACTTCCATTCCATGACATCCATTCCATGACATACATTATATGACATCCATTTGATGACATTTATCCCATGACATCCATTGTATAACATCTATTGCCTGACATTCCATGACATCCAGTCCATGACATTCATTGCATGACATCCATTCCATGACATCCACTACTTGACATTCATTACATGACATCCATTCTATGATATCCATTACATAACATTGATTCCATGACATCCATTGCATGACACCCATTACATGACATCCATTGCATGATATCCATTCCATGACATCCATTACATGACATCCATTTGATGACATCCATAGCATGACATCCATTCAACCTCCAATGCATGACATCCATTCCATGATATCCATTGCATGACATTCATTCCATGCCATCCATTGCATGACATCAATTCCATGACATCCATAGCATGACATCCATTACATGACATCCATTGCATAACATACATTCCATGACATTCATTACATAACATCCATTCCATGACATCCATTCCATGATATCCATTCCATGACATCCATTCCAAGTCATCCATTCCATGACATCCATTGCATGACATCCATTCCATGCATTTTATGACATCCATTGCACAACATCCATTACATGACATCCATTGCATGACATAAATTCCATGATATCAGTCCTTGACATCCATTCAATGACATCCATTCCTTGACAACCATTACATGACATCCATATGATGACATCCATAGCATGACATCCATTCAATGACATCCAATGCATGACATCCATTCCATGATATCCATTCCATGACATCCATTGCATGACATTCATTTTATGACAATCATTACACGACATCCATTGCATGACATCAATTGCATGACATCCATTCCATGACATTCATTCCATGACATCCATTGCATGAAATCCATCCTATGACATCCATTCCATGACATCCATTACATGATATCCATTTCATGACATCCATTGCATGACATCCATTTAATGACATCCATGGCATGACATCCATTCCATGATATCCATCACATGTCATCCATTCCATGACATTCATTACATGACATCCATAGCATGACATCCATTCAATGACATCCATTGCATGAAATCCACTCCGTGACATCCATTGCATGTCATCCATTCCATGACATCCATTCCATGACTTCCATTCCATGACATTTATTGCATGACTTCCATTGCATGACATCGATTGCATGATGTCTATTACATGACTTCCATTGCATGACATCCATTGCATCACATACAATCCATGATATTTATTACATAACATGCATTCCATGACATCCATTGCATGACATCCATTCCATGATATCCATTACATGACATCTTTTACATGCCAACCATTCAGTGAGATCCATTGCATAAAATGCACTCCATGACATCCATTGCATGCCATCCATTCCATGACATCCATTGCATGACATCCATTTCACAACATCCATTGCATGAC
>JAQFVV010017661.1:0-18915 GCA_028023455.1 Epiperipatus broadwayi
CATACGAAGAAAGTGGACAGGTATAGCGTGTACCAGACTTACAGGAATCACCACCCGAGGCCCCTCATATGAAATAAGTGGTCTTGGAAAGATCAACTATCCTCAGGACAAGGCTTGAGAAGAAAATCTATGGGTTCAAACTTGTGGCAATCCCAAGATTAGAAGATTAGAAGCACATAATATATATATAATTCCACAAAGATAGGCTGAATGTCAGTAATGCAGTACAGATAAATGTCACTAATGACAATGAATAAGTTTCACTGTTTTAAAAATAAATGACTCCTAGTTTGAATGCCATAATTTATACAAATAATGTGCAATGCCACTATAATATATATATATATATATATATATATATATATATATAATAGGTAGATAATAATTTGGAGAGAAATTTGTGAACAGAAAAGAGGCTAACAATTAAGAATTGAAGCGAATAATATACATTGACTGTATTAATAAATAGGGCAAACAAGTGAAATGAGATGTAGTGAAATAATCAGCCAGATATTTTTAAACAGGACTATAGAGTGAAAGTGTGAATGAGCACACCAATCAATTGAATAAAAAAGTTGATGTAGAAATAACTTTAAAATAGTGTTACTAAAGAAATACATATTGTAGATAAATATAAATAGAGCAAAAAATGGAGGTCAGGAAAAAATATAGAAAATATTTTAATTAAGGAACACAATAAAAATTGAGAAGAAGTTTCACATAAAGACAAGGAGATTATGAATGAGGAAGGAAATATTCATAAAACTTGAAAATCAAATAAAAAAGATGGACCCTAAAATCTAAAAAACAAATTAAAATATTAGAAGAATTCAAAATCAAATGAAAAAGATATTATAATGTTTTGAAAATTAAAAAAAAAACAAAAACAAATATTAGAAAGATAAAAAATCAAAAGAGATAAGTTACAAATTGAAAAACAAAACAAAATGTTGAAAAGTGGAAGTATCAAATTAAAGAGGATATGATTCAATGAGAAAATAAATTATAAAAGAGCTAGAAGAAGATTCAAACATGACTGAGAATAAAGTCATGAGATGCTAAAAATATAACAAAATAAAATTGAGCAGTGAACGCAATATAAAGTTGTTACTATATTAGTAATAGAAACAACCAGAAAATCAGAATGAAATAGAACAAAAAAAGTAGAAGGTTTAGAAATGTTGTAATGTATGTAAAACATAAAGAAAAGCAACAATGCTTAGATACTAAGCTTCCAAATGTGAAAAATTTACAATAAAATGAGAAAATAAAGACTAAAGATAGTCAGTGAAGCATAAATGAAGCATGGATAGAAAAAAAATTTTTCCAAAGAAATGGTAAATTTAGAAAGAAAGTTTTATAATAATATAGAAGGAGTGGAAAAATTCAAAATTTAAATGATGAATTATAAACGTGTAGCAAAAGTTTATAAAACCATAGATTGTAGATTAAGTGAAAAGTTGAAATTAAAGATTAAAAGTCTCAGCTGTAATTGCAAAGAAAAGGGGAAATAGTGCTTTTAGAAAATGAACTAAATATCTGCTCCCATGGAAAATTGGTAGTAAGGATGACTATATGATAAATGGTAGGATAAATACAGAAATTCTCTTTCTATTTTATTTGAGAACACTGACAGTCATTGAAAAATATCTTGGAAACAGAAAATGTTTAATTTTGACATAAATTTGGATGGCCATATCTTCTCAAAGATCTAGGATCTGACTGATGAATTAATGAATTCACTTGTAACTGGAAAATAAAAAATATAATGGAAACATGTTTTTTTTAAAAAAAGAAATGTATGTTCTACTTTAATAATTGTTAAGGTTACAAATAATAATAATAATGAAAACAGGAGATCTAAGAAAATAAGCAGAAGACATACTAGCCAATCTTTATATGCTAGGTGATAAAATTATAATTTGGGTCAATCTTGTAAATCACCCTGAAAAACATGTCCATAAACAAATTTCACAAAATTTATGATGGCCTAGTTTATTATCATTCATCAATACAAAAATAATGCCTTTGTACTGGCAATGAGAGGACAGAAAAGGCAACGTACAACCCCCACTTTTTGAAACATGTTAAAATAGAACTTAACTAATGATGATGAGTAGATAATTGAAAGGGTAGAAATATAGAATTAAGGTTTATAGTACATATGCTAAATGTGGATTAAAAATATTTGTGTGACTAAACCTTTTCTCTGGAGATGACTAAATTGCAAAGGGTATGCTTGTGCTCAAAATCCCTACATAAGTTGATAGTAAAGCACCAGTTGAGAGAGGTCTTGGAATCACTACAGAATATCTGGTAGAAAGAAATTCCCTGTGAAATTATAAATATTTAGTAATGATTGAATTTAAGGTTGATAATCAGTTCCCTGATATTTACAAAGCTATTCAAACCAAGTGTCCTTGCTTTGGAAACCATATCATGCACAATTTTATTCATGATGTAGTTGTGACATTCTTGAGAAATTAAATGTGGTTTAGTCAACAATTTGTCAGTTTACTCTAGCATTGTAAAGTACTTTAAAACTTAATGCCCCCCCCTGCTTTAATGTCAAGCTTATTATTAAGCGTATGGATAAATAATAAGAATAATGTTAATGTTTAGTGTACAAATAAAATCATCCAATGTGAAAGGTCTGAATTGACTTACTTTATTTCTAACCTAATGGGAGGACAATGCACAATTTGCAAAACAAAATACATAATTGACCACATGTGAGAAATAAGAGTGACAAAATGCTGATTACTTTTGGGATAATAGCTTTAATAATAATGATATTAAAAAAGAGTAGACAAGAATGTTAAAAAAGAGAAAAGATTACTTCTAGTTCACTCATTTAAAATTTGCTTTTATTATCTTTAAATTCAACATTCAGAGCTGAAGGTTCAATGTTTAAAATTTAATTATTCAAAGTTGGAAATTTAAATATGATTTTAAAAAAATTCAAGTTATATTTTATTAAAATGTCATAATTATATAAAAATATTTTTGCATTAGAATAAATATTTTTGTTATTGTAATTAATAAAATTAATTAAAAATGATGAAAAAAGCAGACACTCATCATCATTAGCTGCTCATAAAAATATGTTTTTTTTATTTTGCAGCAAAGTTATGAATAAAAATCAATATTGTAAACTGATCATAATGACATGTTTCTAAATGCACAGTGGATGTGCATTTATCCTGGACTTGATGCAGTTCCTAATTAATTATTGATGCAAAGTATGATGAGTGATCAAACTTTTTTTTGAACTGCTATTTCCTGAGTTGTGTTTGCCGCCATCTTAGAATTATGCCTGCACAAATACATGTTAAATGAAAGTCCTCTCTCATAGAATATCTGAGTCCTTACAGAAATGAAGAAACATGACCTAAATTTTTTTAAAAATCTAAAGCAATTGAAAACCATATTCTATAGCAGCTAAAATAAATAAACCAAAAAGAAGAAGTATACTGGAATGGACTCAATACTATAAAAACAAAACAACTGAAGAAAAATTAAAAAGAATTAATAAATATTAACCTTTAAGAAAAAAAATTATAGCCAAAGACTACAAAACTTTTAATATTGAAAGGGTGATCACATTTATAATAACATTTATAAATAATATTTATTTTCAAAGCGCAGATGATTTGAAATTAACTTACGAGAGAGTGCAAGTCTCTCAGCGCTTGTGATTATTAATAGCCAATCAGATCGTAAATACTGGGACAACGATTTAACAAGAAAAGAGTGGTAACCACTCTTAACTTTACTTGTCTGTCTATATATCCAAGCCAGTCCAAAGTACTTATATCTGAAAGTGTGAATATTAAATACCTTCACACACTACTCACTGACTTCAAATTACAAACATACAGCATGAAATCTTTAGATTCACTATGCAGTAGATTATCGATGTTATAAATTGCAGAAATATATGTAAATAATCATCTGCGCTTTGAAAATAAATATTATTTACATATATTTCTGCAATTTATAACATCGATAATCTACTGCATAGTGAATCTAAAGATTTCATGCTGTATGTTTGTAATTTGAAGTCAGTGAGTAGTGTGTGAAGGTATTTAATATTCACACTTTCAGATATAAGTACTTTGGACTGGCTTGGATATATAGACAGACAAGTAAAGTTAAGAGTGGTTACCACTCTTTTCTTGTTAAATCGTTGTCCCAGTATTTACGATCTGATTGGCTATTAATAATCACAAGCGCTGAGAGACTTGCACTCTCTCGTAAGTTAATAACATTTATAATAATTTACTAATATATTTTATTATTTACATTTTATAATTTAAAACAATAGTGTAATAATATTTTGTATTAAAATAATATAGGCCAGTTTAATCAATGAATATTATTACATAATATATTTTTGTCATTTATTAATCTAACCTCTTGTCTCTCTTTTTCATAAAATTTATACCATTCAAATACTAATAAATTATATATTGTAATAAAAATGAAATGCTTGTATTAATATTGTTTGATTAAAGTAATAAATTAACTTCATAATAGGGTACCAGATAAGATTTCATACTCAACCAAGTTAGTCATAAGTCTAATTTGATAATGCTGATGGTATATATCTCCTCCCATAGTTTTCTCAGTAGTTGGGTGGTGCCCTGGTTTAAATCAGCATAAATTCTACTCTGTAGAAGATTATTAAAGTTTTTTTCAGTTAATTATGAGTGATTCATTGATTTGAAAAATTGGTTTTGGTCTATAATATTTTTTATAAATATAATCAGGTCTGACTATTAGTATGGTTTATAATTAAAATAAATTATAGGGCTTTTAATATTTGTATCATTTCTGAGTTATTTGAATTTAAAGTGCAAGATCATAAAAAGCTATCTTTCTTTATTATTAATCATTAATTTTTCAAAATCTCAGGATTATTACAATAATATACATATATAAAATTAAGAGTATGCTAATAAGCTCTAAACAAGCATTTTTAATTTTTTTTATGATAATGCTACTACAAGAAAAAGGTATTCAAACTTTTGATTTGAATGCCTTCTCTTGTAGTAGCATTTATCATAAAAAAAATTTAAAAAGCTTGTTAGGAGCTTATTAGCATGCTCTTAATTTTACATATTTATAAATGCAAGCTATATATATAAGTCATGTGACATCTGACTTTATATTATTTATATATATATTGTAATGATATTTTTGTGACTATAAATATTCCATAGTACATGGATGTGAACCTAGCACCTAAAAATATTTAATGGTATTTTTAATATATACCCTGAATTTTGATTCAAATAAATATAAAGGCTAAATGGTTAATAAAATTTTAAAAAATAATTTAATTCAGTTATATAATAATATTAACCAATGTGATGATGATGATGATGATGATTTATAGATACCAGTTTGTCCAAAAGTATTTTATTTATCTTTCAATAAAATTAAATAATGAAACCCTCAGATACCAAACCTTCTAACTAAAAAAATTTTCATTTGAAAAACTTTTAAAAATCTTATTATCAAAATCCCTGCATGTTTTCCAGTGGATTGCATAATTTTTCATAATTGTGAATATTAACTAATATATGTGTGTTAAAAAATAATGTTTGGATTAAGTTACAAACACAAACTAAATGAAGAATTAATAAAAAATAATTTAATTTATTAATATTGAATAAATAAAACTGCCATGTTTATACTATACAAAAATATTAAATATTATAGTAATAAAACATATTTTAAATTTAAATTTAGGTTTTTCTATATGACAAGATATTAGTATGTTAAATATTGAAGCAGTCACAAATCATGGTTTTTACAGATATTTTATTTAAAATAATATTTTATGGTTGTCTTTATTAATTTCCCTCTGAAAATAATAGTTCCTTTCTTTGGAAACTAATAAGGTTAGAGACAAAATATAGCAGCATTGTTGATCAAGTCTTGGGTAGATCATAAACATTGTCTATTTAGTTGTTAACAGCACTATATATATATACACACACATAGGCTGGTTTAGCAATATTCAGTATCAGTTTCTGGATTTGACTAAATTTTCTGGGTATTTGTCTGGTGTAATCTTTCTTTTGCCTAGCTACCCATTATAGAATGTTATCTGGTAAATGTTTGGTGTATAATACTACTTCAAAAACAGTCAGCAACATATTTTATGGTGGAGAACAATTTTAATTAACAGTTTCTTTTCTCAGCACTGGATCTCTGCCACGCAACTTTAAAACTAGACTAGACTGAAATGCAAAGCAATCTGGAGTCAGAATGCCTAGTTGCTTGTTTCAGACTTATTTATATCTATTTGAAATTGTTCAAACATGTTTTTAAACAATATATACATCATCAGCTACAGAGAATCTGATATTTGTATTTTTTTATTCTTTTCCAAACATATTGCAGAAACAAATTTACAACTAATATTATACTTTGAAACATAAATAAACAAAAGAGAAAAAAGTTTCTCTTTTTCATTATCTGCATTATTAGTAAAAATAGGAAGAAAGAAAAATTAAAGCTGACTTTTAATTATAGCTTAATATTTTATTAATTTTTATTAATTCCAACATTTTAATATTAGATTTAAAAATCTGCAGTCTGATTTACTATAAAAAAGTGAGAGAGATTGTATCAAACCTGAATTCAAAGTAGGTAAACTGAAGACTTCAAAATGCCCTCGATGTAAAACTAAGCAATTGAAATTGTGGTGTGTATCAAAACCACTTTTCTTTCTTCTTTTACAGGATATTTTGCCATTTATTCTTTCACATTTATTCTAAGGCTATTTTATAAAATATTTTCTAATAATAAATTTTATTTTCATTTTTTAGACAGTTTACTTCAGTGACACATATACACATGCACATAATGCAAATAGCAGTTTGTATATTTGTTACACAATTCATATAACTTTTTATTAAATATTTTCCTTTTTATGCCACTTTGTAATATAACCAAGCTGAACTGCTATTGGACTTATTATTGAAACCCCTTCTTTTCATGCTGAGACAATGGGACAGAGTAACTTTCCATTTCCCATGTGTATGCTTACTACAAAATTTAAATTTTATTCATTTTTCTAAATTATTTTTATATTTCAGATCTTCTCATAAATAATGCTTTACAGAATACATAGACCATAATTTATAAAAATTTTCTTGATTGAAGTCATTTAATTAAAGCAGATAGAGCTCTGATGAAGACTGCTGGACAGTCAAAACTGTAAGAAAATAAAGTTGTTAAGAAAATGTGTTGCATTAAAGTGTATAAGAAAGAAGTGTTATAAGCACTATATATGATATAGAAAGCTATAAAATGTATAGGACTTCACCTCTAGGATCTATAAAAAAATCCATTATAGGACTTTAAGATGTACAATGAAGCAGAAATCCATAAAGGATTCTGCTTGACTTTTGTTCAGCTACTGATAAGACATCAAAGTAAAACATAAGCATTGTTCCCTTTTGAATCCTAGATGCTGCTAAATTCAACAAAAACTCTAACTGCACCTTGAGTGACTAAATTAATTAGAAAAAGTGCTGTGGAGACAATATACACTTCAATTTAACAAGAAAACATAGTTCTCTCACACACATGACCAAATCCCAATATAAAAAAAAAATAAATGAAAGGAAGGGAGATTATAAAAACAGTATTTTAGTAAATATTTCACCAAAAAATAAAAAAATATAAGTTAAGTGTGCTGGGACTCAGTGATAGAGAAGTTTGGTAAAATAAAGTACAATGGCTTAGTGATTTCACGGGCTTATTGTATCATCATATTTCCAGAATAGGAAAAAAAGTGATCTGTTTATATAGGCTAATAGTATTTAAATTTATGTAAATTAAGATTCAAAGTTTCCATTTTTTTTTGCAGAGAGAGGAAGCATGATTCTTTGCAGTCTATAGTGCATGTATTGTTAGCTATATACTATGCTTCTCTAATTTTCCATTTTCATCATTTTTTCAATATATTTTATGAGATCAGGTGTGATTTTAAAATATATCCTATTACTTTTTGATGTTTTAGAAAAGTAGAGCTATATTCAAGCTTGCCAGATGTCCTTTTATTTTAAATATTGGTGGTGTGAAAGGCATGTGGATAAGAATGGCCAGGATTCTCCATAGTATATTGCTTTTGTATCCAGTTTAGGGGCCTTTAATTTTATACACAGTATTAGGAGTCAGTTCAGGTTCAAGTCTATCCATGGAATTATTAATTACTTTACTCAGTTTTTCTATCATTCATACCTACACACTTAATATATATTACAATTTATACAAGAGGAATATACATATTTATTATTAGATAAAAATTATTAAGTGCATAATAAATATTAAAATTAATAAAGAAAATGATATTACAAATAATTAAAAAATGAAAACAAAAGATTACTAATCCAACATAAAAATTTTGACAAAAACGCATGTGCCAGTAGCGGGGAGTGGTGAAAAATTTCAAAAGAAAAAATTAAAAAAATATCTGACCAACAAATAATAAATTATAAGCACATAAAAAATATTAAAATTAATAAATGAAAGTACAAAAGCATAATACACATATTTGAAAAAAAGGAAAAAAGTAAAAAAATCCTAAATTAACATAAAAACTTGAAGGTAAAAACATTAGTTTATCAAATATTACAATTGATACTACATTTAACTAATATTACATCAAATATATATACATTATCCCAAAGCTTAAGCAAGGTTTGTCTCACTCGCCATGTGTTCTAGGAGGTAAAAATAAAGGTACAGAGGAGGAAAAGGTCAGAGATTATTTGGCATTTCCCAGGAATGACTTTTGATTTTTATTATTTGGAGCCGTGAAAAGCAAAAAAAAAAAAATAATACAACCTTAAAAAGTTCAAACAATGTTTAAAAGATTAATAATCTTAAATTAAAATGAATATTTGCATGAGTGAAATCCCTACAATAATTACATGGGTGATACTTTGTCTTCATCATTTTTGATCAATAAATAGATATATGTATATACTTCAATGGGGATGGGTTTAGAAAGGCTATTTTCAGACTTATTGCATTCATGTTAGTCGTTTCAAACATTTGCCACTTAAATATAAAATAATAATGGTTTCTCCATAACACAAAAATTAAAACAGAAGTTTTTCTAAATGCAAATGCATAAATGTTATTTATTTCTTTATTCATTTTCCGTTATTACAATGTTATCCACTTGCCTTAATAAATTTGATATATTTATTCATTTTATCTAAATTTGATGTACTTGTTTTCCCTGTTACTACAAACACCTTTTAATTATTTTTGAAATTTGTTTTAAATTTTATTTGTTATTTAAGATTTACTAATTGTTTATTTTAAGTAATAGCAAAATAGCAGTGATATATACCTTTGATCTAATTATTTATATAACTATTTATTTGTCTATCTTTTTATTTGCTTATATGTCTACCTATTTACCTACCAACTGACCTACCGACCGACCTACCTACCTATATGCATGCCTGACTTGCCTACCTACCTATTTATTTGTCCCACTATCTATCTATCTATCTATCTATCTATCTATCTATCTATCTATCTATCTATCTATCTATCTATCTATCTATCTATCTATCTATCTATCTATCTATCTATCTATCTATCTATCTATCTATCTATCTATCTATCTATCTATCTATCTATCTATCTATCTATCTATCTATCTATCTATCTATCTATCTATCTATCTATCTATCTATCTATCTATCTATCTATCTATCTATCTATCTATCTATCTATCTATCTATCTATCTATCTATCTATCTATCTATCTATCTATCTATCTATCTATCTATCTATCTATCTATCTATCTATCTATCTATCTATCTATCTATCTATCTATCTATCTATCTATCTATCTATCTATCTACATACCTACCTATGCACCTACTTACCTACATATCTATCTATTCATTTCTCTGTCTGTATGTTTGTCTATCTATTCATTTCTCTGTCTGTCTGTTTGTCTATCTATCTATCTATTTCTCTATCTATTCTACAGTCATCTATCAGTATTGGTTTGCAATGCACTCACAAACATTTTGATTAGTATGGGGAGCCCAATACTATCTCTGGCATAATAAAGCAATAAAAGATGGCAGAAAATATCATAGGGAACCAGGTGTTCTATTTATTTTGTCATAAGCAGTTTAAAATCACACTTTTAATCAAAAATCAAAAAATAAACATGCAAATTTCATAGAACTAACTATAATAAAAAATATCAAATATGTTTAGAAATCAAAATATCAAGCATATAAATAGTAATAAGGAATTAATTTTAAAAATTAGCAAAAAAAAAAAAAACAAACAGCATAAACATGTGTTAAAATATCAAATTATTATGACAATCAAATATAAAAAGCAATATTTAGCAATTATTATTGCTAAATGACCACTAAATTGTTAGTGTAATTACATGGCTAAAGCAAAAAAAAATCAAATACTTCTATTATTAAGCATATTAGCAATTAAAAAAATAATCAAAACAAAATTAGCAAAAATCAAACTTTCCAGAAACAATATTATGCAAATATTAGCAAATAGCAAGTCACCAGCATAATCACATGACCAAAAGATAAAATTGCTATGGTAATCAAATATATATATATATAAAACAATATTTAGCAACTATTATTTATAACTGACCACAAAAATGTTAGTATCATAACATGACCAAAACAAAAGAAACATCAAATACATCTAGAAATCAAAATATCAAGCATATTAATAATCAGAAAATGAGCAAAAAAATGACAGTATAATCACATGACCAAAAGATCAAATTACTATGGTATTTAAATAGGACAAATAATATTTAGCAACTATTATTAGAAAATGACCACAAAAATGTCAGCGTGATTACTTGGCTGAAACAAAAAATAAAACAAATACTTCTAGAAATCAAATTTTAAGCATATTCATAATTGGAGGTAATTATCTAAAAAAAGTGAGCAAAAATCAATATTTCAAAAACAATATTTAGCAAATATTAATAAATAAGAAATACGCTTGATATTAAGATTTCTAGACATATGTGATTTGTTTTTTGTTTTGGTTACATAATTTTCTAACATTTTTGTAGTCATTTACTAATAATAATTGCTAATATTGTTTTTCATATTTGATTACCATAGTAATTTGATATTTTGGTAATGTGATTATGTCAGCTGATTTTTCATTTTGGTATGTTTTTTATCATTTTGTAATTACTAAGATATTTGATATTTTGATTCTAGATTTATATAATTGCATTTACTTTTATGAAATTTGCATGTTTATTTTTTAATTTTCTATGGAAATTGCAATTCTTTAACTATATTGGACAAAACAACTGGAACAACTGATGCTGTAGAGGATTATCTGCAATTTTTTATAACTTGGTTGTGTCAGCAGTCATTTGGGACTTCCCTTAGAAACCAAAATGAAATGGCAGGAGAGCACACTCTAAACTGTACCAACTATCTATTTTTCTACCTATCTATCTATCCATTCATTCAGTCATATATTATCTATCCATTCTATAATATCTGCTTACTTCTTATCTCTCTATGCTATCTATCTGTCTGTCTGTCTGTCTGTCTGTCTGTCTCTGTCTGTCTGTCTGTCTATATGTCTATCTATCTATCTATCTATCTATCTATCTATCTATCTATCTATCTATCTATCTATCTATCTATCTATCCTATCTATCTATCTATCTATCTATCTATCTATCTATCTATCTATCTATCTATCTATCTATCTATCTATCTATCTATCTATCTATCTATCTATCTATCTATCTATCTATCTATCTATCTATCTATCTATCTATCTATCTATCTATCTATCTATCTATCTATCTATCTATCTATCTATCTATCTATCTATCTATCTATCTATCTATCTATCTATCTATCTATCTATCTATCTATCTATCTATCTATCTATCTATCTATCTATCTATCTATCTATCTATCTATCTATCTATCTATCTATCTATCTATCTATCTATCTATCTATCTATCTATCTATCTATCTATCTATCTATCTATCTATCTATCTATCTATCTATCTATCTACTCTATCTATCTACTCTATCTATCTATCTATCTATCTATCTATCTATCTATCTATCTATCTATCTATCTATCTATCTATCTATCTATCTATCTATCTATCTTCTATCTATCTATCTATGTGTTAACTGTATCTGACTTTCTGTATATCACCCATGCATCCTTTTTATCTATCCAACTATCCATATTTTTTGTATTCATTTTATTAATCTATCCTTCTATTTAGACAGATATGTAGATAGGGATGTAAACTTAAATAGGTATATAGATAGAGAAGTATATACTCTTATTCTATTCTTTTACTTTCTTTGCATATCTTCATATATTCATATATATATATATATATTGTGCCAAGGCCAAATTGGCACATGTATATAAAATAATTTTGTCTAAAAAAAAAATTATTTATTATTAAAATCTGTCGTAAAAGAGTGTTGAAAAAAAAAATAGAAATTAATGCAGATTAAAAGGGGGGAGGGGAGTTTTGTTTTTAGAAAAAATAAAACTAAGGGTTCATAGGAGTTAAAGGAAGTGTTATTATTTTAAATTAAAAGCTTCAAAAAATACAAATCTCTTTTCAATTCAAATTCGAATAAAAAAAATAGTATTAAAACTATTTTTGATGTGTAAGAGTAAAATTATATATATATATGTGTGCGAATGTAAAGATAGGAAGTGTATCAGTATTAAATATTATAAATAAATGAAAAATGTATTTAAAAAAAACACAGTGGTGTGCTACTAATTAAAGATATGAAAACAACATGTTTGAAATAGCTACTACTAATTAAACAATCAAACAAAAAACACATTGTCATAGAATTAGTTATCAATGAAATTTCGACAACACTCATTTGCCGGGGGATATTAAAACAAAAAACACTTTTGCAGATATAAGTAGCTAAATTAATTGGGTCAGTTTTATTCAGTCTAGTTTCCAGTGACAGTCTTGTTTTCATTTAGATAACAATTTCTATTATGTATTCAGAAACAAAAATGAATTGTTGAGCAGCTTTTGGAAATATACGCTTGTGCTTCGGCCTTTTTGTCCAACAAGATCATCAAAACCTGCCTGTGAAATAATGTCTGCATAACAACTTAGAAATCTTCCATCAAGCATTCAACTGTCTTCAAGAATAAAGCCAACGGTTTGCATAAAATCTCTTCAAGAAACATCCAAATCTAACCGGTTAGATATAATCCACTCAGAAGCAGCAGATGCAGCCAACAACAAGCGATATCCACATTCCAAAAATCCTAGGTAAACATTTATTTATTATCATTTATACGTAGTAGCCACCGCTGTAATTCGTAAATATTCAAGATTCAAATTATATGAACTCTATCATATGTAAAATGAACTATTGATATGTGTGTTTAAGTGTCAAATGCTATTAATGCTTTATTATTATAGTTGTGAATGCTATATGAGTTAATATGTGCGTGGTCATTATATCAGTGTTATTAGTTAAATTAGATAAATACAGTGGTCTACTATTAAAATCTACAAGAATATTTAAACTAGTTTAGAAATGTTACTTTAAAAATGTGCATGTGTTAAATCAGATTTATAAAGATGTTTGAAATTTAGTCAATTAATGTTTGGTAATAACTTATCTTTAAACTTAATGTTAATTTAAAATAAAATGTCTTCAAACTTAAACTGGTATTTGTTGGTCAATTCTTTTTACCAACCTTTATTAATTCTTTCCACCACAAATTTTGTATAATTTTGTTATTGAATTAAAATTGGACTGGCTAGTTTTGGGGAATGTTTGAGCACTGGATTATGAGCCTACTGCCCGAATACATTAGTCTTCAGACTAGCTGGTGCCCCAGGGTTTACCCTGAAACAAATAAATTATTTGGATATAGGGGTTTGGAATCTAGCTACCAAGATGGGCCATTATTGATAGTTAAACCTATCAATAAGTTCTTCCATTTTGCTTCGAACGTGCCGGTTCATTCATGTAACCTTTATAAGATTATAAATGTATTATGAAGGAGTTTGAAACCGGCCAAAACTTATATATACGTATAAGTAAAGGGATTTCATCTAGTTCGACTGGGTACATAAATGGCTTGCCCAATATGGGGCTGGACCTAAAAAACAATAGTAAATAAATGCTTTGTTTCTTTTTTAAAAAAAAATTTTCTTTACAGAAGCTAAATTACGTACGTAAAGTGGTATTAATTTAAAAATAAAAAAAAAGAATTGACTGAAACCTTTTTTTCCTTTAAATGAAGAGAGATTTATGCTATTTATGTTAGTTGAAATAAATCATTATGTTAAATCAGAGACAATTGGGTGTTTTGGGTGGAGTTAAAGCATTAAGATCGTGTAGAGAAAAATGGAGACAGGAGGGGTGGAGTCAGCATGTATTTCCAGTTTAGTAAGAAATAAGTAAAATAGTAATTAGTAAACTTATTAAAGTAAAATACAGTATCAAAAATAATGATAAAAAGTGTTTAAAATTATAAATGATAAGAAATAAAGCAAAAATGTGAGGCTCAAGGTAAAAATATAGAGAATATTCCAACAAGGAAAAAAGGGAAATCGTAGCTTTACTAACCAGCATGTTTGAAAAACAAAAAGAAACAGCTGAAGCATATAAAAAAATAGCAGAACAGCTTAAAATCCAAAATAATGAAATGAAGAGTAAATTGGAAGGGCAAGCTGAAATGCTTAAAAGTTAAAGGATCCGATCGAAATGGGCCAGAATAAAGATAAAAAAAAGAAATGAAGGAAATAAGATGTGATACAGGAAAGGTAGAGAAGAACCAAGAAATTAGTGAAGTAGATTTAGTTAAAAAAAAGTCAGGAAGATGAAAGGGAAGTTGAGGTGATAAAAGACATAGAAATTAAATTAGAATCAAATAGTGTTGTGACATATAAAGTAGAAACAAATGTAGACCAAGAAATAGAAGAGAGATATAAGTTCAAAGATAGAAGACAGCATAAAAGAGTTTTTGCAAAGAATTAAAAAATAAAAGGTTTAGGAGCAAGCGTTCAAGATATTAGATTTAAAACAGATTTAAAAAAAAGTGTAAAAAAAATATTCCCAGTGGATTGAAGTAATTGGGATTGTCTAAATGATCATAGATTTTCTGATTTACAAAGTTGAAGATAAGAACAGAAAGTAGAGATAAAGTGATAAATTATAAAAGTGGGATAGGTAAGAGAGGGAAGGTAGTTTATATTATAGAGTTAGTATGTAGAAAGAGAGAACACGCCTAACAAAAATTAAAAAATATGCAATCTGACGGATTCACCAGCTTGACCTAGTTATTAACGACCATGGGCTCGGAATAATGAAAAATGTTTAACAAAGTTTAATGAAATAAATGTAAAACTGAGTATCAAGTTAGTGTGAATAATTAAAAATGATTAAAGTTAGTCTTAGGTAAAATAAAATAACGATCTTTAGAATTTTTAAAATGTCAAAGTAGCGATAAGAATGATTTATGTCAAAACCCTCGATTATGTCTTATCGATTATATTGATATCCAGCTCATAAGTCTAGAACATAGTGGAGAGTGATGCAAATAAAATAAATGTGTAAATCAAAGTAGACAAGCAAAATGATAAAATGTAAAAAGTAGTTTTTTTGTAAAAAAATGAAATAAATAAGGTATATAATGAAAGTATTAATGAAAATAAAACATTATCAAATAAAATTAAAAAAAAAGTATATTAATTTAGGATTGAGGGTGTATGTGAGTATTTGGGCAAAGAAATTAAAAGTTGGTTTAAATCAGCACAAAATATATCTGTGTGTTTGAATTGCATTATACTTTGCTGCCTACTTCTCTTAACATTACATTTATTACCTAATGATGAAAATAAAAATGAAAAATGCACTCTAGAAAAATAAGAATTTGAAGTGGTCAATACTTGAGGGAAAAGTGATCAATGCACATGTTAATTAAGAAAAATGTTCATAAATAAATAAGTAGGTCAAATAGTTAAAATAAAATCGATAAAATCAAGTTAAATAAATAAGCGTAAATGGTGGGGAAATCTTAGTAAATAATAATGAAGAATGACTAGTAATAAACTGATCGATCTTTATTTTTTAGTTTTTATTGAATACACGCATGTTATGATTTACAAATAATATTATAAGATTAGTGTAAATAAATATTTTAAATAATGTTTCTTAAGGTTATAAATAATAATGTAATATAAATAAATAGTGTAAGATATTGTTCATGTGGAATTTAAAAATAGGGTTGAAAGATTAATAATAAAAAATAAAGGTCAATCTAAGGTGAATTAAGAGTGTATAGGTATACATGTGTATATACACGCACATACACTGGTAATATTCGGTAAATACCGATACACTCATGATGCATATCTTAAATGTACTTATCCAGATATCCTTTTAGGTTATGTTCTTGGCACTGCTGCACCTCATGATGTGTGCAAATAGGGATTTATTTATTATAGATTCTCTGTAACAAGTCCAGTGATAATTCAATATCTAGAACATTAGTAGGTGTAGAATTATGCTGCATGTATACACATGTGTATGAAGTAATCTATAGCAAAGTAATTGAGGTAGTATATAAATAAGTTTAGTTAAGGATAAGTTTAAAACTGCCGACTGGATAAATTTTAGTACCCAGAATGGACTTGTCTAGGATCATTCCTCTTTCCAAAGTCATAAAGTAGAAAATGGACAGTTGAAAATTCTACCATTTCACAGTTGACCCTTTCTTTTTCCAGGTTCAATCAAAAGACTCAGCAAATGAAAGTTTCAATTTATAAGAATTTAAGTCGGTGTAAGTAAGCTTATCTGCTTCCATGTTACTTTTCCAGAAGATCCCTATGCCTTAAAAATTGGTTTGTCCCAGATAATCATTATCCATGATTTAGATCATTGTGAGAAATGTATTCAGTTCATAGATAAGTAGAATAACAAACATCATTCTTATATGTCAGAGCAAAGGATAAAAGTCTTAATTATGTGCAGATTGTACCCTTTAATAAATCTTTACAGGCTCAAGAATTAAAGTTGCAAAGAGATAAAATAGATCAAAAATGATGTATTTTACTCGTAAAACGGAGGGGGGAATAACGTGCCTAGGTCAATTTATCACATGTATAGGTAAAATAATTTATTCTTAAAAACATGAGGGAATGAAATCTATCTTTAAAAGATGAAATAAAGTTAAAAAATCATTGATTTAAAGGAAAGTAAGCTTTTTAAAGTTAAATCGTGAAGGTTTTGTAAAAGCAAAGCAAGAGTTTATTGATATTAGCTGAAATACAATTGTTGTTTTAAAAAATATATAAATTTCTTCTATTTAAATTAAAGAAGAAAAAGACTTAAAATTATTTTTGATTTAATAGAATAAAATATATATACAGATCAAGCAACAAGTTGTTAAAAGAGATACATTTAAATAAGTAAAAATTAAAGATGAAAAATATACAGGTAAATAACATGAAATGAATATATTTTATAAAAACACAGTGTAGAGCCAAATTAAAGATTAAAAATCATGCTTTTGAAATAGTCTACTAATTTAAATAATTTAAAATGGTATGGTCAAAGGATTAGTTATCAATTAAAATTTTGACAACACCATTTGCCGAGATATTAAAACAAAAAACACTTTGTGATATACAGCTGCATTTTATCGGGATCAGTTTATCGGTTTCAGCTTCTGCATAGTCTATCGTCCAGATAAATAATTTCTAACATGAGGTCAAGAAACTTAAATGCCTTGTTAAGTAGCTTTAAAAAATATACGCCTTCAAAGTCAGCCTTTTAACCAAACAAACAAGATCATCAAAACTCGCCCAGGACCAATGTCTGCCTACACAACTAAGAAACTTCACAATGTTCAACTGATTCAAAGAATAAAGCCATTGATTCTTAATAAAATATTCAAATAAAATCCAAATCTAAACCGGGCAGGTATAATCCATCAGAAGCAATAGCAGCTAAAATGCAACACAAGCAATATCCCGGGCCCAAATCCCCTGAAAATATTTATTTATTACCATTTATGAGTAATAAAAACTGCTTTCGTAAGTCAGAATATTATTCAAGATTCAAATTATATGAGAATTTTATCATATAAGTAAAACAGAACTATTATATGTATTTTTAAGTTTAAAATGCCATGACGTTTTATTATTATATTTGTGAATGCCAATAATTAATACGCTAGATCACGATTTAAAGTATTAGTTAAATTAAACAAATACTTAATGCTCAATATTGTTTAAAATCTACCAGAATAATAAACGAATGAAAAAATGTTGATTTTTAATGCAAGCACATTAGATTTATAAAGATGTTTAAATTTGAGTCGCCAACAAATGTTGCAACAAATTATCTTTAAACTTAATTGCCGTTAATTAAAAATTAAATGTCTTCACCCGAACTTAATGTCATTAATTCTTTTACCAACCTTTATTAATTCTTTCCAAAATTAACAATTTAATAATTTTCATTATAATTAAAATTAGACTGAGCTTAGTTTTAGGGAATGCTTTGAGGGTTGGATATGAATCCGACGGATTCAATATAAGGTTCTAATAGGCTACCGCCTCTAAAAAGTTTGTCTCAAAAAACAAATAAAGAATTGGCTAGTAGGGGTTTTGAATTTAGCAAAGGAGATGGGCCATTGTTGATAGTTAAAGCTATCAATAAGATCTCCCATTTTGCTCGAACGTGCCGGTTCATTCACGTAACCTTTATAAGATTATAAATGTATTATGAAGGAGTTTGAAACCGGCCAAAACTTATATATACATATAAGTAAAGAGATTCAGTAGTTTGGACCCGGTACAATATATAT
>JAQFVV010017662.1:0-18825 GCA_028023455.1 Epiperipatus broadwayi
GCCACATGTGACTAACGAAATACGGGTTAGCATCCCTGGCTTAACAATGACAAAAAGTGACATATTTCTGTATCTTAAAAAATATTACATTAAATAATTGAATATTATTATGTGGCACTTTATAAGAAGTTAGTATTCAAAAAAGGTCATGATCTATAAACAATGAGCCGAATTATCTTCGATTGCACTAAATAAAAGATAGTCATCAGTACCACTGGAAACAGTATAGGGGAACTGCATTTCATAGTTATATTGTTTCACATTGCTACATAATTTGAAGAAAATCTTTGAAAACTGTGCCTATAGTCATTTCATCTACCAGTCAATTTAAATTTTGAGAATCAATCGCTATCATACAGCCAATAAAAAGACTAATGAAATAATCATTATAATATATCAATCCAATTTGTTTAAAATAAGTCTTGTGATGGTTTAAATCTATCCTCTAATATTCTAGGCCTAAGTCTGATTAATAGATATCTGTTTTTATATATTTTTTCATTTTTAAAATGAATCATTATCTTGTCTAGTTTTTAATTCTCTACTATACTCTATTATCAAACAATTACTCGCAACAAAAACAATGAACAATACATTTAATAGAATATAATATATTTATAGAGATTTTGAAATAAATTAAAGCTTTCTACTTGCCATATAATTTTGACTTAATCATAATTTACCTTACAAAAATTAAAATGAGTGCAACAAAAACTCAGATGAATAAGAAAAGTGTCATTTTTATTTAAGCATAGAATTTTAAACTGTCATCATTTAAATCAAAAATACAGTATTTAAGGTATTTATGAACTCCCATTAGGATCAAGTACTTAAAGTGAACCTAGGAATAAATTTTTCACACGCTTTATTATTTGAAAAAAAGTTAAAACCAGTGCAATCAAAACGAGATGAATAAGAAAAAGAGCCTTTCTTAAGCGATAATTTTGACTGTCTTTAAAGGAGAGTCAACATGCCAGAATAAAACGTTTTGAGAGTGAGATTTCTCGGCGAATTTCATATATTATTGAGTTCTAAAAGGACCCTTATAATACTTATTATATGTTTTATTATTACTTACTCAAGCGTAAGACTTTTTGTAAATATTTATAATAGATAAATGTACATATGATTAATTGTGTTATTCTATTGAATTCTACATTATAAACTTAATTATGGCGCAGGACTAATTTGTTAAAATATTTGCTTTCGTTAATAATATCAATAACACAAAATATGCGCTATTTGCGAAAATAACTATTACTTTCAGATTATAAATATTATAATAATCTCCAATTTAGCATCATATTTTAATCCACAAAATACTTTTGTGCAAATGAAGTAGTTCCCATATTTATTAATATATTATCAATAATAATATGTTATGTTTTTATTAAATTTTTGTACATTTTTAATTTATTGTATTACTTAATAATGATTAGTTATTCCAAAGTTATCTGTGAAATAGAATATAGCAATGTGATATATTGATTTGGCTTTCAACAAATTTATTGGCTTGTGATTCAAGTTATTGTTATTCATAGTACTTCTCTGTTATTAATTTTTTTTCTGATATAGTACAATGTTAATTTCTTCACAAATTGCACCCAAAGGCAGTGATAGTGATAAATATGAAAGTTTATCATCATATAATTCCTGCCTTGCTTAATGTTGTAAAATGAGAAAAAATAAATATTCAGAGTTTTCGGGTTGAATTAAATTCTTGTTTAAACTTTAAAAAGAAAATGATTTAAATATATACATATATATAAATATTAATTTTCATCAGTGACGCTGAACCAATTCTCGCAAACCCAATAAAAGCTATAATAAATTTTTAAATGGTTTATCAAATAATCAATAGATGATTGCCACCCATTTAAAATTGTTAATAAAAATATAATTACACAAAATATATCACAAAGCTAGTGAAACAAATTGCGATTGGGGAAAGAGAATAATATGGATCACTGTAACATTGATTTAGCTAAAAATTTTGATAGAAAGTAATATTGATAAGAAATTTGAAATTATTTTATTGAAGAAAAGATTACTTGTTCGCAAGGGGCAAGCTCACGAAAATCGAGATTCTGATATATTGATATTGATAAAAGAAGCCTGATATTATTGAAAATGAAAAATATGCTGATAAAATAAAAATCCTCGAGCGGGGAAAAATATAAAGCTTGAAAATACCAGTTGTTCACAGAAACATTGTAAGGTGATAAAAATAAATTATTAAAAGTGCTCTTAGAATTAATTCTGCCAAAATAATATTAAAATTGCAAAAAATGATTCTTAAAGAAGAAAAATTTATCAAGAAATTGAAATACATTGTAATTATTGAAATACATCAACAACGACACTCCCGAACAAAAAACAATAATAACGGGTATGAATCAAACAGATTTATTAAAAAAGATATTATGATTTTGCACTGTGAACTGAAAGTAAGTTTGACGAGCATTAGTTGCAAAAATAAGAATTAGTAAAAATACATTAAAACAAAGAGAAGGGCAGCACCAGCAACACAGTAAGAATTTGTAGATTGTCTGTTGATAATATTTTATCGTGAGAATTAAAAACGGAAACGTTGGGGGGGGGAATTACAAGGGCGAATTGTCAAGCATTGATACGAGTTAAGATCGAGAAACAAGGCTATTCCATCACTCTTTCGTAAAATGACGAAAGATCAGAAGCGGGGGCTTTTGAAAACTGGAAAGATCGGTCGAAAATTTCATCATTTTTTGTCGAAAGTGTTATTAATAATATACAGTTCATTATTTAAATTCCTAAAATCCCGAAAATGAATAAACTTTAAATTGTCCTGTCAAAGTGCAGAAGGAAACGCGATAAAAATTCGCCAACAGTTTAAAAGATGTTTAAAGACTGTCTATACTCGTAAAAAATAAATTAAAGCTTAAATCAAAAAAAATTCAAAAGATCAAACAAACATTTATCAATTGAAAAATAAAAATCATACTCACAAAACTAGTCTTCAGACAGTCAAACAGAGAAAAATTTCTATTACAAACAAGGAAAGGTAGAAAACTCGCCATATGAGCGAGCAAGCACTTGCAACGGTTGTCGGTCAATTATTTAATTAATGCATTAGACATTAGCACTCCCAACACAATTTCGCGCATGGGGGGGGGGGGGGGGAGTCCACTAATGGAATCACGTCACTTTCCCCCCTCCCTAGTGCTGCTAGTCAATATTTCTTAGCAAATACCTAACAATATTCTAGAATTACAGTAAAATTCAAGCTTAAATAATATAGATATGGATTGTCATCAATAAATTTCCTAAATCACAGAACGCACAAATTAAAGCACTAGCAATCTCGACGATAAGCCGTAGATCTGCCAATCATAGTTCCACCTTATGAAATACGGGGTCTTTTGATCCTAAAAAAAAAAAAAAAAAAAAAAAACGTCCATGGTCCCATCAAAAATAACATCTAAGATCTACTTCTTGATTAATTTAAAGATGGTGAACATATATTCCCATTCTATTGTCTTCAAACCCTACTATAAATACAACTACTACTGTAATACCACGGGGAATAACTTCCCTATCATTTTTAATGCCACTATAAATACTAAAAATTCCATTGTTACCCTAATAATTATTTATAATAAAGTTAGTTTCACTTTCACCCGCAGTAACAATTTGCCATCTTCAATACTATTCAAATCTAATGATTTTAATTCAATGTTAAAATCTAAAAATGCACAATAAAACGGGCTATCATTTTGGGTAGGACCTAGAAATTAATTTCTCACTCAAAGTATACCAACTTATGTAAATCATACCTGTAATAAATAATATTTTCATATTATATGAAGTGAAGGTAAAAAATGAGATGACAAAACAAACAATATTTACCGCCTCGCCTGTCATAGGAGTGAGGGGGGGGGCATAATAATTAAATCTATATTAAAATATTTTAATGTATCAGATTCACGTATAAAAGATTCCCATCAAAAGTCAGTTGATTTGTTTCAGCATCTAATCGCTAAAAAATTGTGATACTCTAGAAACAATATTATCCTCAATCTAAATCAAACACATTGCTTCCATTGAAATTTGATAGTGAATTCGGTTAATAGCTTTTAAATAACACTCCCGCTTCTCATTTGCACAATCCTGTACTTTCATCAGTGTTTTTGCTCAATCAGGAATCATTTATTCAGGACCACAAACCTTAACAATGCATGTAATACAGTATCATTTTCAAATGCAGTTATTCCGCGTTTCTAATGTGAATTCACAGATATGACTGATTCAATTATGATTATTTCAGTATGTAATCAGCCTTTAACACCCCGTACCGAATTTCCAAACTTGTCTCATTTGCCCTGTGAAGTACATTTACAAAAAAATTAAGCGAAATAATTCAAATTAAATTCAAATTTATTAGTAAAACCAACAATCTTTATTCTATAATCAAGAGTTTAAAACAATACCAATAATATCATCAACTAATTTTAATAGCATTTCACCAAAAATTAAATAATGTTATAATTTATTCAATTTTAAAAACTTTCAAATGCTCCTTGAATCAGTATGTTGACAACACTAAACAATTCTGAATCAGTTTTTTTAATATTGCTAATATTGTAAGAAAAAATGAACAAATCATTACATTCAAATAAATATAGTTTAACATTTCATTTTCGGTTTGAGTTCCTCCAAGCCTCGAAAGCTATTATCAAATAATTACTTGGCTGACACTTTCACCTGCCGGCGAAATAACCGACGCAAAAGTTATAATTCAAATGTCAAGCTGTGATGATGGTACTCAGTCCAGTTAATTTAGACAACATGTTAACTTTGAAAGCTTAATGATCTGTGTTAGCAACGATGGTAGTAATTCTGACTCACGGTTTAAAATTTCTAGCTGAGCAGGATTTTCCTACAGAGTGTGGGAAGACAGTTGCGGGTGAAACATTACCACCCCACTCTAGGGTCAATAATCAACCACTGTGAGAAGACTACAACTCAAATCCGTAGCAAATGTTAACAAAAAGAAAACAAAATACATCAGAATAATTGTTCTACGGAAAGATCTAAGTTTGGATAGTCAAGAAGAAAAATTAGGATTCTTGGAAAGATTTATTAAAATCCCAAAAATGAGCTTTAGATAGACACGATATATTAGGAAAAAGATATGGTATGCAGCTTTTTGAATTCGTATGTAAAATTTGTAAAATAGCGATATTTGCATAATATTTTGGTACATATATATTGTGTTACAAATAATAACAAAAAAAATATATATTTTGTTTTTTTAAATTAAATTTATAAAATAGTCTATATAATATAATATTTTTAAATATTATTAAAACTGTTAATATAGCGCTTTGATTTAAACTATAAATGAATATATCATTAACATTTCAACTATTACATAAAAAAGCCCCGGTTATTATGAATATAGTATTCATTCATTTTATAGTTAAAAACTAAAGCTTTATGTGCAAGAAGCGCGATCGCTGTTTAAATATTATAGTTTATAAAAAACATCGCCATTATATAAATAATTGACCTATGTAGTCTATAAAAATTACTGAATCAACTATCATTTTGATTACGCTTAATGGAAATAATGATATAATATGTTATTTCAACTATAATAATTTAATATAATACTGGTGGAAATGAATATAAAAAGAGTATAACAAATATATATTGACAGTTATGAGTAAATTAAATGGGGTAATCAAGTATATATAGAGAGAGAAAAAAAGAAATAAAATTATTCTACGTTTTGAGTACAATAAAACAGCACGGTTTCAATTGAAAAAATGTTTTCTTTATAATAATTATTAATTATTTTTTTCATGATATTCGATTTCACTCTTTATATTATCAATTTGTTATTATGTGTAGACTTTAAATATGATTTGAAAATTTTTTGATTGGAAAATCCTATGAAATGAGTTTGAATAATAGTAAAATAATGGCTTATTTCAAGAAAGTGTGAATCTGCTATAAAGGAATGTCAAGCAATTTTTACTTCTAAAAATGAAAGATGCAAACTAAACCCAAAATCTTTCTATAAGGCTTTGTCCTTTTACATAATATAAATAGTTAATTTCTGATTCTTCTCTCAAGTAAACCAAAGATGTATAAATTCTATTTTTCGACAAATCTATATCGTCCCCCCCCATTGGGTAAAATACAAAAAATTGTTCGTTAGGAAGTGTGTTTAATATTTACATCTTTATTTTTATTACTGTTATTTTTTAAAAGAAATGATTAATTATAATATTTACGGTTTATTTTTATTTTTGATTAACTTGCCAAATAAAAATTTAAAAAAAAAAAAATATAAATACAATATTTACACTTCTTTTATTCGTTCGCATCATGCAATCTTATCATAATGATTAGCAATAATACTTTTCACGAGGGGCAGGATCTTATACTTTTGGGAAATGTCTACTTAATATAGACAGAGCGTCTCAAATTTTGGATCATAATACAATAGAAAATATTGTTTCCACGTTATAATAAATACTGAAATAAGTTTCTTAAGTAAAATTTAATTTTTTAAAAATTTAACCAATTTTTTAATTTACCAATTAAAATGATTGATTAGATATCTAAACAGTATACTTATCGTAAAATAGATATTTCAGTTGTACCTGTGTTTATTTTGAAAATTCATTATGTTTCTGACTTGCTTGACATTGCTTAAATTAAATATTAGTTAAATTTGTTTGTAAATTTAATATTCTTTAAAAATAACTTTAAGATATACAATTTATTTGATTTTTATAATATTCTATGGAATGACTCATTTATGTAGTTGATTAAATGTCTGTATAAAATAAAATAAATCATATATAGTATAAACTTTTTTTAAATTGCATTTTTTATATATATATTGAGTGTCATATATATATTTATTTATCTTTCCGAATGTAATCTTAAGTAACATAGCAAGTTATGAAGGTTGAATGAGTCGCAGATTTTTCATTGGTTATAAATCTTCTGTTGTTTTTGAAGAACTAATTGGGGACAAAATATATATAATTTGCCTTACTTTGCTGCCTTGCAAAAAATACATTTTTTATTATATTAAAATAATTGTGTATTTCACATGAATTTGAATTAGTAATAGTGCCAACATACTTCCTTCGAGCGTTATGCTTCGTGTTCTTGGTTTATTTATTAATTATAGATTCAAACATTTACTGTCTATAAAAGCACGTGTAGATTTATTTAACCCCATTGTAATATATATTAAAATTGATTTTTATAGAAGTTAGATGACTAAGAATAAATCACTTGATAATAGTCCAAACTTAACGCTATCTAAATTCGGGAACTAGCAATCATATAATAAAAATAGTTCACCTTTCATCTCTGTCTAAGATCTTATTTATAATATATTATTGATACTTAGACATACAGATCAGATTTTAAATTTTAATTGAATAAACCTACAAATAGCGATCTCCCTGTAATTTACAATTACAAACATCTAAAATTTTGCAAATGCAAAATCTAGATATTAACTTAAATAATTTTTATTTAAAATTTTCATATTTCCCTTTTATTCAATAAAATATTTCAAAATTAAAGGCAGATGGTCTCCTTGGAGATTCGACTCACCTTTCCTTCAATATTTAATCTATTTGTTATACATGTATGAGAATCATTGTTGTTGCAATTTAATATCCTTAAGATGCGACTTGATGATCCAATGCATTAATCACGTAGAAATGTTTCTTCATGATCTACTCAATCCAAGACATCAAAACTTACGGCAATTTATAATATAATTAGAAGGTTATGCCTACACCCAAATTTAGTTTGTTTTGCTGATTCCCGCGTTCTTTGGCAGCAATGTTTAATTTTAACAAAAAAATTTGAAACAAAGTATTAAGAGCTTTGGAAATTATTTTTTATTACGTTGCTAATTCACTCTTTATGTATTTTTTAAATAACAAATTATTTCAAATATATATTATTACCTAATTTTTTTCAACATGGTAGATTGTTTTTGGAAAATAAAAGAAATTCGTGTAAAAAATACATTGTATATATGAAAATAAGGAGATTGGTTCTTAGACGTAAGAAATCACGAAAATAACAAATAGTGCAATAGGAAAATAGAATGTACATTTTTATATGTTATCAAATTTTGCTTCTCATACACATTGAACATAAATAAAAAAATGAGTTATATAAATATTTAAGCACTAAAAAAGACTTGAAATGATAACATAATGAAACACTTCAATAGTTCGTAGGTGTCTCCTAAAAAGCTCAAAATATCACTCCAGTTATAAGTAAAAAATTGAAATTATTAATGTATTATTTAATTATTATTTTTATCTATAACATTTTTAATTTTTTTAATTTAACAATTAATCATATTCAAAAAAGTTGTAAGACCCCCAGAACTATATATTTATCAAATATATTATTATCCGTTTAAAAGATAAAAACAAAAATATCAAGATGTTATCCACCGTTCGACAATAAGTGAGGTTTTTTACATGATTGAATACATCACTAAAATTTACAATACTTTATCGATTTTTTGAAAAAACAGTAGTCATTAAATTACAATAAAATTATATTTTTTTTTAACATCAATAATAACAAGAAATTTTTTAAAAAAAACAAATGTTTTTATTATATATATATCAATACAAATAGGCTAAAAAATCAATAAAACGGTATAATGCACATGTGCTCAAAATTTCCATTTGCAAGGAATATTGTCGAAAAAGGATTTTTTCTTTTAAAAATGACAAGAAATAAAAGAGATAAAACTTTTTTTAAATTAAATGATTATATATTTTTTAATTTTGCAACATAACCATGACGAACTCGACCTCAGAAATAAATTCAAAAACACACTGATTTAAAAATATTTACAATCTTTTAATATGAAAAAGACACAGTAAAATACTATGCTGATGTTATTGGCCAAACTTATGGCTCATTATGATCAGCGTTGTATTAGCCATAAGCTTGGGCCTGTAAATGGCATAATTGTTTTTATGTGAAAACAGCGCCCACCAAGCAATGTACAGTGGCTAATTAACCAGTACCTTTTCCTTAATTAAAAGATTGCAAATATTTTTAAATCAGTGTTTATTTACAATTTATTTATTTAGTTCAAATATGATATGTTGCAAAATTAAAAAAAATATATATCATTTAATTTAAAAAGTTTTACTTTATTTCTTATTATTTTAAAAAGAAAAAAATCCTTTTCGACAATATTCCTGCAAATGGAGAATTTGTTTATGTGCATTGTAACGTTTTTGTTACTTTTTGTTTTGAAAGAGTGTCTGTTTGATGTTGATGCCTTGTATACATCTAAACATTTGTTTTTTTTTAAAAATTTTTTGTTGGTATTGATGTTAAAAAATATAATTTTTGTGTAAATTTGTATTTATTAATTTTTCCAAAAATCAACAGGTGAAGTAGTTATACATTGTGTTTTGAGATAGTATCTCCAATCATGTGCAAACATATCCACTTATTAACACAAAGGATGGGGGCGATCTTGGGTAATTTACTGTTTATACAAGCAAGATGTCATCTGTATTTTTGACAAATATATAAATTCTGGGACCTTACAACTTTTTGATTGTATAATGAGCTAAAATAAAAAAATTTAAAAATGTTACATGAAATAAAAGTAATAAATTCCTACAAATTACATTAATAATCTTACTCCCTCAATTTTTTTTACTTATAACGTGGAAGTGACGATACATTTTGAACCTTTAAAGTTTTTGATGGCTCACATGGAGAAACCAATGAGTGTTTCATTATGTTATCATTTTCAAGTCTTTTTTTTAATTTCCAAATAGTAAATTTATGCCTATAACTCATTTTTTTTATTTATGTTCAATGTAGTATTATGTAAAGGTCGATAGCACATAAAAAAACATAACATCTTCATAAAATTTTTTCCCATTGTTTTATTTAATTATTTTCATTGATTTCTACGCTCTGGAACCAATCTCCTTATTTTTCATATATACAATGTATTTTTTGTATTAATTCTTTTACACATAATTTTCCAAAAACAATCTACCATGTTGAAAAAACAGGGTAATATATATTGAAATAATTTATGAGCTAAAAAATACATAAGGTGAATAGGGTGCTCTGCTGGCAAAAAATAATTTCCAAAAGCTCTGTACCTAGTTTCAAATTTCATGCTAAGAGAACATGGAATGGTATTGATGCCAATGAGCAGGATCGAGCAAAACAAGAACTAGGGGTTGGATATTTGAGGCATAACCTTCTTAGCATATTATAAATGTATTAAAGTTTAGATGTCTGGATTGGTAGATCATGAAAGCATTTCTACAGTGATTATTAATGCATTGGATCATCAAAATGTAATATCCAGGATGATCATCTTAAGGATATTAAATTGCAACAGCAGGTGATTATATTACTTTAATACAACAAATAAGATTATTAATATTGAGAAGAATATATGACAGAAAAAAGAGTCTGAGATTCTGCAAAAATGAGTCTATAGCAATTTTACCAAGAAATATTTTGTGGATTGGAAGGAAAAGCCAGGAGTACCAGTAAAAGATTATTTAAGTTATCTAGATTTTCCATATACTTGGTAAAACCTAAATGATTTGTAATTTAAAATTCTACAGAAGTCCGCTATTTAATGGGATTTATTCAAATCTTGTAGGAATTTAAAATTGCTACAATCTGAGTCAATTTACCATCAATCATCTGGCTATATTGGGATCCATAATCAGAAAATGAAAGGTGGATTCTATTTTTTACTTATGTAGGTTGCCTGACAACAGATTTAATAATCAAAGGCAAAAGTGTTTGGACTATTATCATGAGATTACATTTGTTAACTTATCTAGCTTTTCTGCAAATCAGTTTTAGTATATATATTACAATAAATTAAATAAATCTTTACCATTCAACATGGAATAAATTATGTTCAATAAATGTTTTGGAATCTATATTAATAAATAGGTTAAAATTTTGAAGCACTTAACGCTTTCAGAGAAGCATGTTAATACTGATACTAATTCAAATTCATGTCAAGTACACAATTTATTTAGCTTATAATAAAAAATGTATTTTTTTACAAAACAGCAACATAAAATTAAATTATATCTTGCCTTGTCCCAATGAATGTTTAAAAAAAACAAATAGAAAATTGTCACTAATGGCATCTACCCTATATTCATTCAACCCTATATAACTATGCAATATCATTTACTTAAGATTAATGATTTGAAAGATAAGTAGTATGTCTTATATAAAGATTCAATAATATATATAAAAAACAGTACTTAAAAAAAAAAAAAGTTTGCAACAACAATATGATGATGGCTACTTCCATGTAATAAGATATTTATCAACTCATACAAATGAGTCATTCCACAAAATATTATAAAAATCAAACCAAATCAATATTGTATCTTAAAGTTATTTACAATATTAAATAAGCAAACAAACAAAATTAACTACTTTATTTGCAATGTCAAGCAAATTAGCAGTATATGTGAGATTTCAAATAAACAAAGGCAGTATGTATTTTTGATACAAGAGTTAAATTGTTTTGAGGATCTACAATCTAGTGTTAATTGTTAAATTAAAAAAAAAATTGGTTAAATTTTAAAAAAAAAATTAAATTCCGATCAATTTTACTTAGAAACTTTATTTCAATCCCCCCGCTTATATTATAACGGGAAACAATGACATATTCTAACCCTGTAATTGTGATCAAAATTTATCTCCTGTCACAAATGTAATGCAGTAGACCATTTCCAAAAGTATGTAAGATCCTGCCCTCGTAGTATGTGTACTAATCATTATGATAAGATTGCATGAGCAAGATACGAATAAAGTGTAAATATTGTATTTATATTTTTTTTGTCATTTTTCTCATGTTAATGTTAATCCAAAATAAAAATAAGCCGTAAATATTGTAATCATTTCATGAATTGTTTTTTTAAATAACAGTATGAAAAATAAAATGTAAATATTAAACACACTTCCTAGCAGGCAATTTTTTTTGCAAACAATGGGGGGATGACTACAGTAGATTTGTCAAAAATATGGGCTGCCATCTTGGTTTACTTGAAAATCTGTCAGTACCAAATTTAATTATTGCTTTACATCACTATGTAAAAGAACAAAACTTATAGAGAAAGCATTTAAAATTAGTTTATATGTTTTCATTTTTAAAATAAAACTAAATTAATATTTTAGATTTTTATTGCAGATTCACACTTTTTCTTAAAATATAAATATTTTACAATATCTACTCCTATTTCATAGATTTTGTTTTTCCAAATCAAAATTTTCAAAATCATATTTAGATTCTACACATACAACAAATTATATAATATATAAAGTAAGAAATCAATTATCATGAAATAAATGGTGTGAAATTTTATTACTAAAAGAAAACTTGTTTTCCAGTAGAATAGATCTTGTTGTACTCAAACAGTAGAATAATTTATTTCTTTTTTTCTCTTATATACTGATTACTACATTTTATACTCATAACTGTCAATATGCTATTTAATATACTTTTTATATTCATTTTAAAAATATTATATTTTTTGTTAAATTATTATAGTTGAAATAAATAATATTATCATTATTTCCATTTAAGTAATCAAATAGAGTATTGAGTCGAATATAAGTTTTTCATATAGACTTATGAGAACAATTATTTTATAGTTGTATGTTTTTATATAAACTTATAATATTTAAACAGCATTAAACTGTTAGACATGCGCTTGATTTTAATTATAAAATGAATGAATACTAACACTTCTATCTTTTCCAAAGACTTTATCATGTTAATAAAGTGTTAAAGATCATCTATTTTATAGTTAAAAACCTAGGTTACATGCAATGAGTCAAATAATGCTACACAAATATTATAGTTGTATAGACTACATTTAAATTTAATAAAAACAAAAAACAAAATAATAAGAGCGGATTGAAAAAAAGATAGATATCATAACTATTACATATATATGTACTAACATTATACAAATACATATTTACAATTATATACAGATTCTAAAAGCTACATATTATATCTTTTTTCCTAATATCAATCTATCTAAAAGCTTCATTTTTCGCTTTAATAAATCTTTCAGAATCCTAATTTTTTCTTCGGTCTATCCAAACTCATTTCCATTAAAAGGGCAATTGTTCCTGATCTTGCTTTCAGTAAAGTCCTATTTGTTTCTTTGCTAACATTAACACTAGTTTGGAAGCCTGAAGGTCTACAATTGGTTGATTATTGACATTCAAACCTAGTGGAATTAATGTTCACCCCTTGACTTGGTCTTCCCCACTCTGACGGAGAAATACTAACTCACTAGAAATTTTAAACCATGAGTCAGAATTACTACCATCAAGTATGCTAATATTAGGTTTTAGGATCATTGTTAGCTTTATAAAAAGTTTACCTGTTGTATCTACGCTTATGTGTGCTGGACTGAGAACCATATCATCTTTGCTTGACATTTGAATTATAGCTTTTTTAACGTCAGTTATTTTACCAACAGGTGAAGTAGTAATGTCGTTTTCGTAGTGATTTGTGTAGCATATTTTTGGGAGAGCTCAAAACTGATTCGGAAGCAGGATGGGGAAGTGTCAAAACTAGGTTTAATTTTGAATGTAATGGATGATGACCTACAATTTTCATTTTTTCTTTTACAATATTAGCCATGGTAGGGAAATGTATTAAAAAACTTGATTCAGGAATTGTTTTGTGGATGTTGGCAAACTATTTACTTTAACATACTGATTCACAGAGGAGCATTTGAAGCTTTTAAAATTGAATCAGGTTGTGAAACATTTGTAACATTTTTAGATGAAAGTGCTGTAAGATTAGTTGATGATGGTGTTATTGTTGTTGTTGGCAACACTTGACCCATAGAAGAAAAAGATTGTTGGTTACATGGACTAATCTGAGGTAATAAAACAGGAATTTGAGTTGAATTATTTCCTGCTGAATGAGTAACTAAAATGTACTTCTAGGGCCTTGAGATAAGTTTGGAAATTGAGCCAGTTAAAGGCTGATTTACACACTACTATTAAATGCCTGGGGATAGTCACTAATTGAGGTCCCATTATATCTGAATTCACATTAGAAACACTTGAATTAACTGCATTTGAAAATGATACTGTATTACATACATTGTTGGAGTTTATTGGTCTGAATAAATGATCCCCTGATTGGGCAAAAACACTGATGAAGTACAAGTTGTGCAAATGGAAGCGGAAGTGTTATTTAAAAGCTATTACTTGAATTCACTGAAATCAAATTTCAGTAGAAGGTAATGGATTTGATTTAGGTGAGGATAATATTGTTCTAGGTATCACAGTTTTTATGGGATTAGTTACTGAAGCCATTATATTTGTTTTTGATGGGAATCTTGCCATTGAATCTGATACAATTGGCATAACTGCTGTCGAATTAATTATTGTGGTTGTAGGAAGAACTCCTCCTATGACAGACGAAGGTAAATATTGTTTGTTTGTCATCTCATTTTTTACCCTTCACTTCATAGGCTGTGAAAATGGTATTTTTGTTACAGGTGAATTTACATAAGTTGGTATACTTTGAGAGTGAGAATTAGTTTCAGGTCCTACCCAAAATGATGGCACTGTTCCACTGACTATTGATGCATTTTTAGATTTTAACAATGAATTAGAATCATTAGATTTGGATGGTATTGAAGATGGCAAATTGTTTGATACTGCAGGAGTAGTGAAACTAACTGTTGGTGGATTACTATAAATAATTATTGGGGCTGATAAGGTTTTAGTATTTATAGTGGCATTAGAAATGATAGGGGAGTTATTCCCAGTAGTCACATTTCCACTTCCAGATGTAGCTACAGTAGTAGTTGCTGAATTTATAGTAGGGTTTGAAGACAATAAGATTGGAATATATGTTCTGCTACCATCTTCATTAATCAAAGAAGAGTAGATCTTAGATGTTATATTTGATGGGACCTGGGACTGAGAATTACTGATAGCTGGCTTTGTAGGATCAAGAACTTGTATTTCATAAATTGGAACTTTATGAGTGGCTGAATCTGCTGGCTTAATAATCGAGATTGGCTGGAGCTGGGAACAGGAACATTTTGTGCATTCTGTGATTTAGGAAGAATTAATTTGTGGTGACAATTCAGTAGCTGTAGTATTTAAGCAAGAACCCTTTCCATGTATTCTAGAATATGACAAGGTATTTGCTGAGGCTATTGACTTAACAGCACTTTTGGAGGGGAGAAGTGACATTGTTTCCATTAGTGGACTTGGATTTTGAGATTTGATGAGCGAATTGTGTTGGTTGTGTAGAAGCACTTGTGGCTACTGGTGCATTAATTATATTGACCGACAACTTACGTTTCATGATGATGCTTGTAGAATTTTCTGTGGCAATCTGTTGTTCAGGTTTTTCTCTCCTTGTTTGTAGTAGAAATTTTTCTCTATTTGACTGATCTTGAAGACTAGTTTTTTTATTATCAGTATGATTTTTTATTTTTTCAATAGATAAATATTTGTTTGATCTTTGAACCATCTTTTGAGATGGAAGTGATAAATTTAATTTTTTTTACAATTACTGAACAGTCTTTAAGCACATCTTTAAACTGTTGACGGATTTTTTCTATCTGTTCCTTCCCTGCACTTTATTAGGTTTTCTTAAAGTTTTATTCATTTCAGGTTTTAGGGAATTTAACTAATATTTAATATATTATTGCTAACACTTTTTGATAAGAATGATGGAACAATTTGAATGTTTCCAGTTTTCAAACGCTCTAATGCTTCCCGATGTTTCCAATCCCAGTTTTGCAAAGAATGATGGAAAGTAGCCCTTGTTTTCCCAACTTCTTTAACTGGTTAAAAGCTTCTCGATGTCTCCAATGTATTTTGTGATACTTTTTGTGAACTTTTCTATCAAATTTTGAAGCATCATACACTTGGCGGAATAGAACGTTACGATCGTTTTTTCATTCTCTGATAAAATATTATCAACAGTAAGTCTACAAATTTCTTCACTGAGGTCTTGCATATTTTAGCACCCCTTCTCTTTGTTTTAATATTATTTTTTACTAAATTATTATTTTTGGCAACTAATATCGTCCAACTTTACTTACAGTTCACAGTTTTTAAAAGCCATAATATCTTTTTTAATAATCTATTTTAGGTTCTTTTCTTCGTTATTATTGTTTTTTTTAATGGGGAGTGTCACATTTGAAGTATTTCCAGAATTAGTACTTGTTTCTAAAGATCTTCAATTTGCCTCAAAGATTTTTCTTCTTTTAAGAGGGAAATCATTTTTACAATTTTATATTATTAATTTTATTAAACAAGCAGGGTGTTCTAGAGTCACTTTTAGTAATGTACAACCTTATCACCTTTAATAATTATACCCTGTGAACAACTGATTTTCCTACATCAACCCTTTCAACCTCAAGGATTTTAGAGCACTTTTATCAGCATATTTTTCATTTTCCAATAATATCAGACTTCTTTTTATCAATATCAATTACTTATATCAAGTCAATCACGATTTTCATTTTTTGACTCATGTACTCCCCTTTGCAGACAAGTAATCTTTTCTTCAATAAAAATAATTTTATTCTTATCAATATTACTTTTCCTATCAAAATTTTTTACTTCATCCAATGTTACAGTGATCCATATTATTCTCTTTCCCAATCATCATTATCAGCAATTTGTTTCACTAGCTTTTGGTAAATCCATATTTGTCTTAATATATTTTTTATTAACAATTTTAAATGAATCACAATCATCCAGCAGTTGCATTATTCTTTGATAAACCATTTAAAAATTTCTGTTGAAACATTTAAGTTTCTGAGGAATTATAGGGATTCTTTGATCACTGATGAAAAATTAATGTTATATATATGTATATATTTAAATCGTTTTCTTTTAAAAAAGAAAGTTCATTAGAATTTAATTCAACCGGAAACTCTGAATAATAACAACATTTGTGAATTTTTTGCTTTATTTAGTTCAAAACAACAATTCGCATATGATAAAACTTTCATATTTATCTGTCCTGCCTTTTGGATTCAATTTGTGAAGAAATCCAAAGCATTTGTACCTATCAGAAAAAAAAAAAAAAAATTAATAACAAATATGAATAACTATAACTTGAATCTAGATAATAAAATTGTTAACCAAAAATCAATAAACATCACATTTATACTATTCTATTCCTAGATAGCTTTGGAATAACTTAATCATTATTAAATTGTATCGTAAAGTGTACAAAAAATTACAACAAAGCATAACATATTATTATTGATAATATATTAATAAATATAGAACTACTTCAATTTGCACAAAGTATTTTGTGGATTAAAATATGATGCTAAAAAAGGAGATTATTTATAATATTTATAATCTGTAATAATAGTTATTTTCAACAAATAATGACTCTACTGTGTATTGATATTAATTAACAGCAAATATTTTAACAAATTAGTCCCTGCAACCATAATTAAGTTTTATAATATTGAATTCAATAGAATAACATACAATTAATCCTTATGTACATTTTATCTATTATAAATATTTACATAAGTCTTGGCAAGCTTAATTAAGCTAATAATAAAACATGTGTGGCTGAAAATTGTTCCTAGGTTCACTTTAGGACTCAATGGCAATGAAATTCACCAGGAAATCTCCTCTGCCCCCAACCGTTCTATTCTATACATGTTGACTCTTCAGCAAAGACAGTCCAAAATTCTATGCTTAAATAAAAATGAGCTCTTTTTCTTATTCATCTGCGTTTTTGTTACACTGGTTTTAACTTTTTTTTTCCAAATAATAATAAGACGTGTGGCCGAAAATTGTTCCTAGGTTCACTTTAGGACTCAACGGTAATGAAATTCCTCTGGAAAATCCTCTGCCCCAACCATTCTATTCTATACCTGTTGACTCTTCAATGAAGACAGTTTAAAATTCTATGCTTAAATAAAAATGAGCACTTTTTCTTATTCATCTGAGTTTTTGTTACACTCATTTTAATTTTTCTTTCCAAGGTAAATTATGATTAAGTCAAATTATGTAACAAGTAGAAAGCTTTAATTTATTTCCAAAATATATATAAAATACAATTATATACTAACGAAATGCAATGTTCATTGTTTTTATTGCGAGTAAATGTTTGATAATAGAGTATAGTAGAGAATTAAAACTAGACAAAGTGTGAAGTTCATTGCAGAAATAAAAAAAATAGCATCATAAGATATCTAACAATCAGATTTAAGATTAGAATATTAGAGGATAGATTTAAGCCATCACAGAACTTATTTTTAATGTTTCCTTTATATATAGAAGTTAGAATGGCCATACATGATAATGAGTATTTCATTGAATCTTTTTATTAGAAACATAATGATAGCAGTTGATTCATAAAAATTTAAATTGACTAATTGAATGAAATGACTATAAAGATTTTGCTACAGTTTAAAGATTTTTCTTCAAAATTATGTAGCAATGATGAAACAATAACTTGTAAATGCAATTCAAAATATACTGTAATCAGTGGTACTGAGACACTAATTGCTCTATTTGATTTGTGCAAATCAGAGGGATGATTCTGAAACTCATTGTTTATAGATTATGACCTAATTCTGATTCTGCCAGTACTAACTTCTTATAAGTTGCCACATAATAAACTATTCAATTATTTAATGTAATATTTTTTTTTAGACTGACTATAATCACTTTGTCATAGTTTAAACCAGGGATGCCCAACCCCGTAGCTTGAGAGTCACATGTGGC
>JAQFVV010017663.1:0-18746 GCA_028023455.1 Epiperipatus broadwayi
TGCAAGTGCTTTTGAATGGGACAGCTGCTCTCACCAATATATGTTCTTCCACATTCACATGGTATTTCATAGATGCAGTTTTTTCTTTTCAGCATTTCAAGTTTAGGCTTTTTAGATATTAGAATTCCTCTTAGTGTGGTATGGCTCTGGAAAGCTGTTCTGATGTTATACTGATTGCAGATTTTCCTTAATTTGTCTGCTATTTTTGGAAGGTATGGGTACACTACAGTTCCAATAATTGTCTTTTCTCTAGATGATTCTTTTTGTTGTCTATTTAACATTTTCTTAATAACAGCTGATGAATAACCATTTTTCATAAGAGTTCGTTCTATATAGATATTTTCTTTTTCCAAATTGCCAGTTTCTGAACAAATTTTTTTGGTACGTCTGTACATCACAATATATATTCTGCAGTGCTCTCACATAACATGACTGTTGAATAAATAGTTATTTGAGTATTTTATTTATAGTAGAAATATATATATAGAAACAATGCATAATGCTAGCTGAAATCTATATAAAATAGTCACACTTCCTCTTTAAATAAATAAAAACTTGAATTTTGCAGCTAATTTAGAAATTTGTATTGCAAAATGTAAGCCTTTCTTTATTTAAAGGAGTATGGCTGAAAGTATATAGCTATGGGGCATTAAATATATATTAGAGGGCACCATTCTCTAATGCCTTCAATGCCCAACCCCTGGGGTTCACTTCACTCACATGCTTTCAGTGAAGTTTACAGAAAAAAAAGATTTCTAATAGTTTCTCTCCATATATATAGCATGGTTTTTTTAAAATTCCAACAGTATTACATTAAAGTTGGATAAAATTAGAAAAAAATGGCACGATGTAGAATTTAATATTCCCCTGATTCAATATGTTACATAAAATTGTCACATAATCTTTTGCTAAACTTTTTAACGAGATATTTATTTTATATAGAGCTATGTTTTTGAATTGTAATAAACTAATAATCAGCATTAAGCTAATGCACACATGCTTTGTGGATTTTAACAATAAATGAATACTCTCATTTTTCAAATACAAGATAAAGTCTTTGCGAAAGAATAGAATCCACCTATTATTACAATTCATAAATATCATGCTATATAAAATAAATATCTCATTTACATATGTTTAATTTCATTTAAGAATGATGTATCGTAAATTCTAGTAAATTTTGCAGGCGTCATTCATTCAGACATAGTAAAAGTAATTTAAAGTGATTGTTTAATATCTTCACACTCTCATTTCCAGATACTTAAGATTTGCCCATACTTAAGCGTTTGGGTTGAAAGAATAGGTGGATTCATTCTATTCTTTCACAAAGACTTTATCTTGTATTTGAAAAATGAGAGTATTCATTTATTGTTAAAATAAGCAAAGCACATGTGCATTAGATTATTGCTGATTATTAGTTTATTAAACTTTTTAATGTAAATGTGTATTTCTAAGTTATACTTCTGAAATCAAATTAATTATTTATTGCCAAAAAAATAATACTTTAACAAAGAATCTATTATCAGTGCTATCAAATTATTTTTTCCCAGTAAAAAAATGCTGAAAGATTAAAATATCTAACCACAATTTAATGGGTTAATAAAATCATCACTTCCATTCTTTGCATGGTTTGATGCGGTTAGTAGAAGATTTGACTTGGGATCAGCATAACCCAGAATTGATTCTGGTGCTAAAAACAAGAAATATATAGATTTATTAAGAAAACTATGTAATAATTGAATTTAAAGTTGTAAGAGCAAACAAAAGGTTGAATTGAAATATTAAAGAGAACAGGCCCATTAAAGCTGAATAGTTAGTTTCTTGGTAGGTCTTATGGCATTTGAATGTCCAAAAAACGAAATTAAGTGTCTATCAAGAAACTTTTAGCTATAGGTACCATGGATTTATCACTTCACTGAACCATATAGAGCATTTTAAAAAAGGTAGTTGAAAAAGTGAATTTAAGACATTGATTCAGTTATAAAAATTTATAATAAAAAAAGGAATGCAAAATACAATAAGTTAGTATGGTGGACATAATGTTCAAAAAGTAAAGGAAATCTAGGTTCTGAAATTGATTAATGTTTAAAGCTTTTATATTTTTGTTTTATTTCTTTGTAAAAAAATAATTCACAAGCCTATTTATTAAATCTAACATTAAGGAACACAAAATAATTTCTTGTTTCCACCATAAAACATTCTGCTGTTTGATTGCTGTCGCTAATCTCTCCTAAAATCCATCAACTTTAATTAAAATTTGAATCTGTTAAATAAACCATACAATAATTAAATTATAACTCAAGAAAACAAAATACGATATTAAATCTTTACAAGAAGATAAATATCAGCAAATTATTATTTCTCTGAATGATTTCGAAACCCACGCTAAATTATCAAGGACTACAAAAATTTCTTATAATCTTCAACAATATACTGATATACAAATATACGAAATGAATCAATTGAATAATAAAATAAGGTTCAAAGTGCCTCAGACGACAGTTCTTTAATGGTGAAGCAGCAAGAGACTCCCTCTTGTTTAATGCATTATCATTAAAAATGATAAAAAACGCACTACAGTTTTCCTTCTCGGATCCCTTTATTGACTGCATAATACTTTTGAAGATATGATTTGCATGCATGAGCTGCAGCAAATGCATGTTGTACAAAAATTGATGGGTGGGATGAATCAGCGTAAAGCTCTATTATATGAATATACATGTTGGGATAATCTAACAAGAACGGATGCTTTCGTTTCTCCATAATATAAACCATTACAACAGTTGTTTTCTCTACATGCAATTTTGTAGAAATGGCTGCTGTGCTTGAGTCAGAAAGAATGAAATCTTTAGTGTTATTTAAACACCTATTCAAAGTTGGGGTGACCTCAAAACATACACAAAACTCCGAACAAAAGATCGTATGCATTTTATTGAAAATATTTCAAATATATGGAAACAAATCCAAGGTTTAACTTGCTTAACAATCTGAATTATGTCTTCCTTTGAATTTCTCGATTATCTTATCAATAATCCGAGAATTATATTGAGGAAATATATGAGTTCATTTCTGTAAATTTCAATGTGTTGTTTCTCTTGTCATATTCAAAACTACCCAAATGGTCATTTCTATGTAGAAATGATTTTAGGCCAACAAATTTATGAATGTCAGAACTTTATTTGAAGAATGATGTGTATGGCCTCTAATGTGAATGGGCTTAATGTTCATTTTATAATAAAAACAGTCTGCTTTCATCATTGTGGTCCAAATATTTAATGCTGTTTGGGTGCTTCTACATGACTAACATTTATAGTAAGGCCTGATGCTGTAGTGAGGTCGATTTTAATATCCTCCATTATTTGATCGAACAGCAATAAAAATATCATCCACATATCCAGCGTACATCACTAATCCATTGTTCATGTATCTAGGCAAAATGATCCGTTCATAGGCATTCTAATCATAAGACTGGCGATAATCCCACTCATTGGGAGACCCATCGGCCACCCGTTGAGCATATGAAACCATTCATTTTTGAATACCGCATAAATATTACAGTTCATCCACTCTAGCAAAGCTACAACAAATTTAACATGTTCCAGGTCCATTCCATAATTGATAAGTGCTTCTCTAACTACAATAATCGATCTAGGCCTATCAATGTGATATTACTAACAATTAGTGCATATACTAACCTGTTTGCTGTGAAATTACTAACATTTGTTTGCTGTGATATTACTAACAGTTGGTGCATATGCTAACCTGTTTGCTGTGATATTATTAACATTTGAATGCATTTGGAATATTTAAATAAAAATTAAACTTTTCTAAAGACATTCAACACACATATTAGATGATGGAAATAGTCCAATATAAAAATACAGCTAGAACACCATCATCACAAACCTTCAGAAAAACACTAATGTGTGTATGGTTTATTCTAACAGATTTAAATTTTACATTAGTATCTTTAACACACATTCGTTTGGTTTTATATATATTACACAACTTTAACTAACTGAATTTTAGATTTATTTACTTTTATCCCAAATTTTTGAAAATTCTGTCAATTCTATTTGACATTTTTTAAAACTCATCTTAATTCATAATGTTAAAAAAATCAGATAAAGTAAACCGCTCATCTCTCTGTTGCTAACTTTATTTGTATCCAAATGAACTTTAGAAATTCAGTTTCCAGTATATTATCACTCTTATGATTGTTTAAATTAGAAGGTCATATAAAAATCTAAAAACATATGGTTTTCTTGCTCAAGAGTTCATAAGAAGTTTAAAGATCAGATCTGCAAGCACCAAAATATATCTTGGGACCTCCCGATCCCAAGTCAAATGCTCTACTAACTGTACCAAACCATGTAGGGTAGAAAATCACATGACATTTAAGTACCAAAATAATAGAATGGGTGCAGTAGTTTCATTGACCATTATGCTAGTATATTTTTACTTTTGTCTGGTGAAAATCAATTTTGAGTACCTTTAGCTCTTCAGCTCACTACTCTATCACTTAACTAAACCACTTCAGGGTAAAGTGATATAAATAAATTAATAATTAAACAATCATTTGTTAAGATAAATAAATTTATTAATTAAAGTTATAGTTTGAACTTAAGATTATTTTTTAAAAAAATCAACCTGGAAAGCAATTCAGGAACCTTTAGTATTTGCAACTATTCTGCCGTAATGCTAAAAAAAAAAAAGTCATATTAATGAATCAGTAATTGGATTATTAATATTTACTGCGGCTATTACCTCGGTAATATGGGTATAAAAATGCGATAGTAGGGCCCTCTACAGGTGTTTTAACCACAAGCTTACGCTATAGAAGAAAAGAGGGGATTATTACTAAAATAACAGGTTGAACACAATTTTTTATTCAATTGACATTTAGTTATTATTTCTGTCATTTTTACTACTGAAAATAACCAAGGAAATATATATTAATAAAAGAAGGAGTGATCTCTAATGATTGTTGCAAATTAAAACTAGAACTATATAAATAAATTATTCATTATATATATATATATGTTTAATATTGCATGTAATAATGATATGTCATAAATTGTAAATTAAAACATAGCAAATGGAATTAAAAGTGATTAATTAATATCTTCACCCTATCATTTCCAAATGCTGATGATTTGCTTATACGTATACATTTAGGTTAAAAAGGTAGAGTGGATTCATTCTATATTTTCAAAATACTTTATCCTATGCTTGGAAAGGAGAGTATTTCTTAAAAGTGTTTATTAGTTTATAGCGCATGTGTAGTAGTATGATCCCTAATGATCGTTGCATATTAAAACATAGCATTATATAAATAAATTACTCATAATAAAAGAAGAGTAAGTGATAATCCTCTATACTCGTCTATTTTTTTAATATTATTATTTAATTTTCAATTGATATGTGCCAGTAGATATATTGATATATGAAGTTGTGTACATTTTCTATCTTTTTAGTATTATTAGACGTAGAGAATTACATCTAAGCCATGATATTCTGCTTTGTTTAGATTTCAGTGTACTTTTTGTGTGCGATATTGATTATTGAAATTTATTAAGATAGTAAATGTTATTTTTCTTTATAAAATATTTATATTTTTAATGCTTCCAAAGGTAAGTCTTTATGAAAATAAACCAGCTTCTTTCAAACATGTTAAGGTGACCAATGATTAACAATAATAATTACATCATAAATTTACTTTTTTAAAATTTCTTTTGTGAAACATGGAAATCTTAGTTCATTTATATTAGTAAAATTATACGTAATCTTAAATGTATACTGATTTGCCACAATTGCAGAGTTAGTGATTGAAGATTAATCATACCTTTTTTTCTCATATATCTTAAATCAGGAGTGGGCAAATAGTGGCCCGAAGGCACATGTGGCCCACTAAGAGTTTTTATGCGGCCTGCCAAGACAATCAGAAAAATCTGCCTTGAACTGAGATTTCCTTCCCATGCACGACCGAAGATTTGTCTCTTATTTTCCACTAGTATGACATGTAGATACAATGTGCCATTTTGTCTTTGCATTAGAAAATGTATACATTTCCAACTTTAGTGAAACCAAGAACCCTCTGAAAAAATATAAAATCGGTGATGAATGCCATGTGTTTAATGAAGAATGGACAAACAAATATTTCTTTGGTAATACAGGGAATAAAACAGTGTGTTTATTGTGTCATGAAAAAAAGGTGCGGCCCTCCACTAACCTTCACTTCCACAAAGTGGCCCCCGATGCGGCCCTCCGTTAATCTCTGTGGCCCTCGAACCGAAACAATTGCCTACCTCTGTCTTAAATCAGTTCTTCAAAATATTCAATGAAATAAGTGATATCTTTCAACATCAATGAAGTGAACATTAATACAATTTTTATAAACTCATTATAATCGAATATTATGAAAAGGTAAAATTGAAGTTCAAAAGAGTCGACAGAAAAAGAAAATATAAAGAGGCTTGGGTAATCAAAAATATTCCACATTCTATCAACAGATATGATTCATGCATTTCAATGTCAAAAAAGGGAAATGCCACATTTACATATTAAGCTCCATTTACATCTCAAACTAGAACCACATGTATGTAGGCATAATTCTAATTGCTAATCTTTATATAGCAGTATGATTCTGTCAGTAATCTTCCGAAAGCATGCTTAGTGTATTGTAAAACTTTTGAATGGTAATTTTACCTTTTTATAATACTTGATTGTAATGAGTTTATAAGAATTACATTATTTGCTGAAAAGAGAAGTAAACATTTAGAATTAATTAATTAAAGTTCAACTTTATTAACTTTTTTCCACATTCTATGTAATTCTTAAAACAATCGTTGACTTCGAATTTGGTTGAAAAGGTAAACAATTAATAAATATAAATGAATTAAAATGGGAAAAATTCTCTACACAGTAGTGCCACTCAGTGCAAGCCAGAATAATCAATGAATGCAAGGTTTGTGCATAAAATCCCTATCTAGTGCCTACTCATCCAATAACCCCAGACTAGTTTCTAGCTGTGGCTTTCATCAGTGAAGAACCTTAAATCATGTGATGTTTAGTGGTTAAATATAAACAAATTAATAGTATTGAGCTAGCTTTTGGCAAAACACTTCCAGAATCATAATGTGAAAAAAATTATGCAGTTCAGGTAGGCTCATATAATATATAAATGAGGTAGGGGCATTAAAGATATTCCATTTGCCAAACAATGGAACACAAGAATCATTTTTGTTGTTGGAATGTGGATCCTTTCAATTATCAAAGCCTCTTTGTACTTTCTTTTTCTATCATCTCTTTCTGAGCAAACCATTCTAACATTGGATGGAAAAATGTTTTAGCCATCTGCAACTCTGTGTGAGTATGGTCAATCTCTAAATAGAATCATGAGCAATGATTAACATGCATATTTGTACAGTAGAGCTAAAAAAAAGAGTGAATTCAGATCTTTCTTGATCATGAATATGCCATGGATCATACACTTTATCCACCTAATGTTAAAACAGGTTGCACAGAAGAGAAGATAGGGAAAAAATAGAGAGAGATTTGAGCAATTGCAAAGAATCCACATTTCATCAACAAAAAGGATTCCCGTGTTCCATCATCTGGAAAATGGAATAAATAATTGCCTTATTTGCATATTGTGCCTCATTTACATATTATATAAATATGCCTGCTGCATAATTTAATTCAACACTGTGATTCTAGTATTGTTTTGCTGAAAGCACTATTAATTAGTTTATATTTATTAATTGTTTACTTTGTTAACGAGTGTTTAAGAATTAATTAATTAATCCAAATTTCTAATTTTATATCTTTTTAATAATAGTTTTTTATTATTATTATTATTATGCTTATATTATCTACTGTCTCTATTTATGTTGTCAGATTCAAATTGCTCTTCAAATGAAAGTATATATTTAAGACTTCATAATTAAACTATTTATATAAAAAATCATTATATATTACTGCATTAAAAAACTCTTTTGGCTAACAATCCTTAGTTAAACATTATACTGCAAGCATCAACAAACACTTTCGACACAACTCTTAATAATTTGTTGACTAAAATTTTCATTAATGTCCTGGTCTTTGCTATTTTTCATCTCAACTGCGACTTTTATAAAAACACTCTCTTTAATTATTGCTCAATAAATATCATTTTCTAATAACAGAAATGTCCTTTTGACATCGTTATTGCACAAAATTGCAAATCTTTTGCAATTTTAACATATTAACCTTCTTTATTAATAATTTTTCTTTTTTTCTCTTCAATTCCTGCTGCTCTATTTTTTCTATCCAAACTATTTTATTCTACTGAATGTTGAACAAACCCACTTTTTTTTTTATTAAAAAATGATTGGTTTAACATGAAATACGTATATTGATGATTATTTATCTTTGTGATATATATGTGCACTCAAGTGTATCGAATATTACTTGAGATAAGAAATTGAAATTAGATAGATTGAATGAAGAGATCTATGCTCCTATAACCTATATATTCCTTATATTGATACATGTAGATAATAAACCTGATTCCAGTTAGTACATAGTAGAGATGTCTGCCCATCTCTTGTACATGTATGTATTAAATGGATTATGTCCTGTATATGAGGGTCATATTGACTTTAGGTTAACATGGGTGTGATGAGAATCTCGGTCTCAGGAATTGGCCTTTTGAGCGTTCATCATCAGATTTTCAATTGGATTGAACTGTTAAGGAGTTGGACGGTGGTGTGGATTGAGGCCTGTCCATTAAGAGTATGAAACTTGGCTATTTTAATATATATATATGAGCACTTATTGCATATATGTGTAGAGATTATAATAATGCTGGACCAACTGATGATTGCTGGTTTAGCATGAAATACGTTTATTGGTGATTATTTATCTTCTCGACAAATATGCGTTCAAAATTATCAGGGTTATGAGATAGAGTGGAGAGTGGTGGGTCAGGTGAAAGTCTGTGCTCATATATCCAATGTATTAAAAAAATGATTGCAAAATTAAACGCTAAATTTTGTTTAAAGTGAAATTGCAGATAAGTTAATAATTACAGTGAAAAGGTTGTTTGATTTAATAGATGAAGAATAGAAACGCAGTATGACTGAGAAATAAATTAGTTGAAGTCAATGTTTGCTAGAATGTTTGTGATAATAGTGTTTTATTTGTAATTATTAATTAGACTATTTCTAATATCTGATTTTAATTATTAAACATCTTCCAAAAAAATCAGCTTTATTCCGAAGGAATTAAATCAAACTCATTCGACTTGTTTGTAATAACATCAGATTAGAATATAACACGGTTTGATTGATCGGCAACTCTTAAAGAAAGAGAAAAATAATAAATATCACCTGAAAATATCTATTATCATCACTAATCTGGATGTTATCATCATGGTTTAACATTTTTGAGTTGTTAAAATAAAACCAGAAATTTTCTACATTTAACAAATAAAATTAGATTATAAAAATATTCCAACGTATAATAACTAGTTAAACGTAAGTAGCAAATAATGGACATTAAAAGAAAAAAAGATAGAGATATTGAAACGTTGGAATAAATATATTAAAAAATAGGGATTCATCAGTTTTAATTAGAAAAGAGAAGTGAATCCATCACGTTGTACAGTAATAAATAACAACGTTGTAAAGGCTATGGTATATTGAGGAAAGGGGTAGAACAGAAGAGAATCAGAAAATTTGAGTATTAAATAAACACCACATGATCATCATTTTTTATGCTTGCATATAACTGTTATTAAAACGGGCAACTCTCTACACATATTGCCACTCGGTGCAAGCCAGAGTAATCAATGGATGCCAGAAGGCTTATTGCATCAGATCCCCATTTAGAGCCTACTCATCCAATATCCTCAGACTAGTTTCTGGCTTGTGGGCTAGCCATCAATGAGAAGTCTTGGATCTGAGAGCACTGCATCTAGATATGAGTAGAGAGTTTTGCATCTTCTAAAATTTGATAATTGCATGACATAGGTTGTTAGGACATCTGGTTGTCAAAACCCGTAATTTGAGTTCAAATATAGATCTGGTGAACCATAATATTTGATTTCAAGTAATAAATAGGCTTTTTTCTTCAAATAGTTAGTTCACGAATCAGATTCAGCTGCCTATTCTGTCATGGTCAGTAAATGGGTATCAGCTTATCTTGGCTGAAGGGTAATAATCCCAGATTAATCTGGATTGGTCAAATAAATTTTTGATAAGCTGTCTGTAAAAATAAAATATATAATTAAAATGTGTTGAGTTCAGGGCAATTATATTGTTTTCAACTTAGATAAAATTTTACTAAAATAGAGTTTTTAAACATTAATTACTATAAAGAAAAGTATAATTAAATTGCATCAATTAATTATGAAATATTTTAGAAGCAAATGACATATTGATAGTGCCATTGTTCATTTTTTGATATATATTATAAGTTCCTTAGACAACTATTGATATGGATATGACTGCCAGATGGCAGAAAGCATACAATGTATACCATTCTATTAGAAATAAGTAAAACCTTTCTCTATATACATTTTACCAATGCTGCCTAACAGGATAGTGGTAAATATGGTTATTAAAGAACCAAAGGCACCAAAATGTATGGGTGCTGAACTTAGGGATCCATATGACTATATAAAGCTAATGGGATTGGATTGAAAACATTAAGATGATTTTCAGTTTAAGATTCATAGTTTTGTAGTTAGTGGAGATAAAAGGTGGCTGCTAGAGGATTGCATTAGATTCTAAGATCCACAGGTTTAGTGCTCTCAGATCCATGGCTCCTCAGAGGCAGAGGCCACACAGCAGAAACTAGTCTGGGGATATTGGATGAGTGGTAGACACTAGATGGGGATTTTATGCACAAGCCTTCACAGCATCCATTGATTACTTTAGCTTGCTGTGTGTGGGTATCATTATAGCCGGTTTTGCCTGTTTTTATATATTTTGTATGTATTTATTTTAAATTAAATTTAATTAAACATCTTTCATCATTATCCGATTTTCAAAGCAGATGAAAATGAAATTTATTTGTCTACAATCTTAATTATTTATTAGGATAACAATTATAGATTGTGACATTTACAAAATTCATCATAGAAATATATATCAGAATGTGAAAACATCTCTGTAGTTTGATCAGATCTAATGAATGGTGTTCTCCGCCCTTGTTGTGATAATAAACCGTCTAGGCTGTAAATGGAAATAAGATTAATTTTCATATATTTTGGACATGAGACTTAGTGATATGGACATTGAACAATTATGTAAATGAGTTGTTTAATTAAATATGAGATAGATGCAGATGGACGATTTTATTTGCTACTAAACCCTGCATAATTAAAAGTGTCAGACTGTGAGTACTGTAATCACACTCAACAATAGGAAATATCTTCATAATTTATTACTTAAACTAGTTAGTATCACATGCTTTAGATTGTTTTAAAATTAATGAAAGTAATTTTTATGTTTTCAAAAAATTTTATTAAACTTGAAATGTTATATATAATTACAAAAAAGGATTGCATTCTGTTACATAGGTAATCATGTGAACTTTGGGAATAAGTTCTAAATTTTAAGTTCAATTGTATTTTACAGTTTATATAATCTTTGTTTGATGGTGATTCTGTTTTTAGGTTTGATGGTTGTCTTTGAGTGATCATACTGCTGCTACACTGTCTGGAGGGCTAATTTTGTAATCACATTCTTTTATTTGTTGAAGTTTTTTTGTAAATGTTGCTGGATAATAAGTCATCATCTTTTCTTCTTCTTCTTCTTCTTCTTCTTCTTCTTCTTCTTCTTCTTCTTCTTCTTCTTCTTCTTCTTCTTCTTCTTCTTCTTCTTCTTCTTCTTCTTCTTCTTCTTCTTCTTCTTCTTCTTCTTCTTCTTCTTCAACTTCTTCTTCTTCTTCTTCTTCTTCTTCTTCTTCTTCTTCTTCTTCTTCTTCTTCTTCTTCTTCTTCTTCTTCTTCTTCTTCTTCTTCTTCTTCTTCTTCTTCTTCTTCTTCTTCTTCTTCTTCTTCTTCTTCTTCTTCTTCTTCTTCTTCTTCTTCTTCTTCTTCTTCTTCTTCTTCTTCTTCTTCTTCTTCTTCTTCTTCTTCTTCTTCTTCTTCTTCTTCTTCTTCTTCTTCTTCTTCTTCTTCTTCTTCTTCTTCTTCTTCTTCTTCTTCTTCTTCTTCTTCTTCTTCTTCTTCTTCTTCTTCTTCTTCTTCTTCTTCTTCTTCTTCTTCTTCTTCTTCTTATTATTATTATTATTATTATTATTATTATTATTATTCTTACCTTCTTATTATTATTATTATTATTATTATTATTATTATTATTATTATTATTATTATTATTATTATTATTGTTGTTGTTGTTATTATTATTGTTACTATTATTATTAATACAACTTTATCTAGTAAACAAAGATTATATATATATATATACAGGTATGATCTAGTTATTTAGAAAAGTTCACAAATACAACTTTATTTATGATATTATGGCAGGAGATTATAGTCTGGACCAAGGCTTTAAGAGGGACCATGTAGCTGCAAAAATATCTGGGTATACAATCTTGCCATCTCTAGTTCTTATTTGCTCAAGCTTAATGTAAAAGGTAGCTAGGTAGCATCTAGTATTGTCACTAAAGCAGAAAGCACATCTCACTTACACCATAATGCATAATGGCTTTTTGTTAATGTAACTGCATGAAACATGGGTGTGGAATGTTTTAATGATGCTATTCAATAAAATCCTGTTGTGTTTATGTGTTCAACATGATTTCTCTTGTCTATTAATGAGCTTGACAATTTTTACTATTAATTATTACCAATTATCATATTATTACTATTGCTGTTGTTGTTGTTCTACTCTGAAATATTAATATGGATGTGAAATTTTGGAGAGAAATAATTTCTAATTTCCAAGTTGCAGACATTGAACATTAGATATTTTGAGGGTATTTAGTTAAGTCTAGGCTGGGATATAGATCAAAAAATAAAGAATTATGGAAAAAAACTACAGCCTATTTCATGAAATTATATATAAAAAGATGATAATAAATAAGCTAAACTATGAAAGCCACATTTCCTCAAGAAATATTGCAGGGAATGCTCCCAGAATCAATGCAACCAGAATGTCAACATAAAGGGAATACAACTAAAACCTAACTTGGGAAATTGTAGATGAAGATGACCAGAGATTTGAAGTCATATAATCAGAGCCGAGGAATTAGAAGATGATTATAAATAATGGTAATTACTACGTATGCCTAAAATAATCATGGTTAACTGTATGCTGGACAATGTCCATCATGTATACTAGTGATTTCTGTATTAATAGCTGAATTTGATTTTATATACTTCTATTAGCAATTCCTCATATAGATTATTTTCATAACTAGGATGCAATAATTTGATTACCTTCACATGTTTGCTCTAATTCATGGGATTATTCTAAATCATATCCCAGATGATACTCAGTGCAAGCCATGGTAATCAATGGATTCCAGAAGACTTATGCATTAAATCCCTATCTAAAGTGCCCCGGAAAATTTCATCCAATATGCTCTAGACTAGTTTCTAGCTTTGTGGCTTTCATCAGTGAGGAGTCTTGGTTTGTGAGAACCTAGCCACCTAGATCTTAGGATCTCCAGCAGCCACCTTTATCTCTACTTACTTCTACAAAACTATGAGAATAAAATTGAAAACACAATTGGCTTATGTAGCCATATAGGTCTTGAACTCAATTCAGTACCCATATATATTGGTGTCTTTGGTTTTCTTTAATGAAATCCTAGGCATCCACTATCCTATTAAGGCAGGATTGATATTAAACCACTAAACCCATCACATGATCACCATTTTTTTTATGCTTGCTCTTAACTTTTATTAAAACCGCCAAAACTCTCTATACAGTAGTGCCATTTTAGTGTGAGCCAAAGTAACCCTAAGGATCTAGATGGTAGGGTACTCTCAGTGATCCAGGTTCCTCACTGATGAAAGCCATAAGCAAGAAACAAGTCTGAGAATGTTGGATTAGTAGACACCTAGATAGGGATTTTATGTACAAGGCTTCTGGCATCCATTGATTACTCTGACTTGCACTGAGTGGCACTACTATATGGAGAGTTTTACCTGTTTTAATAATAGTTAAGAGCAAGCATAAGATATAGTGATCATGTGATGTATTAATGGTCATAACCATATGCATAACATATTGTTTATTTATTGTGTTTATTACCATTCCAATTTCAGCACCTTTCTCTAAGCTTAAGATACTTTCCAAAAAAAATTACTTAAAAAAGGTAAAAATAGAGGTGACCATTTCAATAGCTTTCTCATTAAGTGATAATTAAAGAGATGGTAAAATTTACTAGGTTTGCCATCTGCCAAAATGATTAGGATTAAAGCATATTCAAATATGTTTTACATTTTAATGAAATAATAACTAGATACCCATTTACTGCACCATTAGTTGATGGTTAGTTGGATCAGTTATAGACTGGCTGTTGGAAAAAATTATATGGCTGATTGATATCTAAAAAAATCAGTATTTTTATTGGAAGCGATTCGAATCTATGTTAAATGGCAGGTAAGCGTGGATTTTTATTACTATATCTTTTCTTTTAAATGTTTGTGTTCAAAGTAGTATAGGTTATTTTGTGTCTTTTGAAAAATAGATGATTGTTGGTAGAAACATGTCACATGTAACAATAATGCAGAACAACTTAAAAACAAGCATGAATATTTTTAAAAGTGTTAGGTTTATTTCGATTCATAATTATTAACTGTATTCTCACCGATTCTACTTTTCTTGATGGTAGTAGTTCTCGTAATTATTTATTGAATATTCCTATTATTTTTACAGATAAATGATTTATAAACATCTTCAAAATCAATACTAGCAATTTTTCATTTCTTGTAAAAATGATGTCAAACAAGTTATTTTTAGTTTGCGTTGTTGGCTGCATGTTTTGGCACAGATGATAGGGCATCTGACTTACCCAGAATCTGCAGGTCCTAAGATCAATTCTTGTAGGTTCTAGCTAAACTTTTTTTATATGAGGATGCATGATATCCCAAATTGTTTTAATTTATTTATTAAATATGCAGTATTAATTAACAACTCTTCCAAAATATACATTTATTATTGCTACTCTTGTTACATGTTGATTAGTAGGGTGTTAGAAGGGGGGTTAATTCTTTGTTTCAGTGTTTGTGTATCTGTATTGAAGATCATGAGTTTGTTTTGTTGTTTGTTGTATTGGTCTTTTCCTATAGCATCTTATGTGATGAGTTGAATTTGAAGCTTTAGGTCTAGGCAGTTGTGGTATAGTATAAAGGTTCCACGTGTCTTCGTATCGGGCTTTTGAAGCGAGGATTTCATCTCTTTTCTTCATTTTGATTAGTTTTTGTATGAAAAAAAGTGTCCTCATGTCTTACATTGGTGATCGAGAGGTCAGCACGACTGCCTTGCACTTGCCGGGGCGGGGTTTCCCAGGTTGCGGGTTAAAATTCCCGGCCCGATGCTATGACACAAAAAAAGAAGTGTCATTCAGGTGCAGCATTAATGAAAATTTTCATGCACCTAACTGTCCAAATGGCATATATTCAAGAATATCAAAGAGTTTGATCACTGCTAATGTTCTAGTTTTTAAACAGTCTTTTAATGAGAAAATTTTGTAATAATCGATTTTTGAGTGGTCAAAGATAATTTTCCTGGTATTTCCCAGCCCTGTGCACAGTTGAACATAAGGTGGTGAAATGTTTCTTCCTGTCTGTTACAGTTGATGAAGATTGGATCCCTTTACTTGTAATTTTTCCTTTGTAAAATTCTGGAAAGTGTTGGTGAAAACGCATGCCTCCAGGCTGATTTTGCTTATAAGGTCAAGATACTTAGGTTCCATATTTTAAAATTTGAAAAGTGATGTGATTTGGGTAATGCCAAGTTTTGAGTCACTAATTTTAACATTTGGGTTAAAGAGCTTTCAGTCATCCCAGTTTTACAGTTCTGCTCAAACAGTTTCTTTATGAGAGACTGTAGGTGTGTTGAGTAGTTCAATAATGGTGTCAATCAAGATCTTTTTAGCCCAGGGAAGTGTCTGATCTGTTGGGGGGGGGGAGGCAGGTTCTAAGAATTGTTTATGCCCATGTCTTTTGTGTCTTTTGATAAGATTAGTGATTAAGGTATGAGATTTCTGGAGGTAGAAGGGTGTGGATGGATTGAAACAATGGCACCCATTAAATCTTCTAGGTTGTTGCATCTTCTGATGCTTATGGCAGCTATCTTCCCACCCCAAAAATAGTCTGGCACTTGAGGAGTTTATTTTTTAATAAAGGTATTTGTTATTTTTGATGATTTTGAGGTAATAATTAATTTTGCTCATTATTTTTATATTCATAAGTGCTACTTTGCCTTGTAAGAAGAGGTATACTTTGGCAAGCATACTGGTGATTCATTTCCATGGATAATTTATAATAGAGTTATTGCTAATTTCTTTGGACATTGGACTAAGTGATTTGTGTATTGAGAAGCGTTGAATTTTTGTAGTTCGGCAGTGAATTTGGTGTTAATTTTCTTGCCAGAGACTGGTTCTCAAACTTTCACTGATTTTGAGGATTGATGCTTAATCTGGTTTTTGGTAAATTGTTCTATGATATTATTTCAGTTTGCTAAGGTATTTAACAGATGGTAGAATCACCTTACACGTCATCCATGTAAGCAAAACATTTTAATTTGTTTGAGTAGTTTTGGAATGTATATTCCTGGAATTGATCTTCTATTTCTTTGGGCAAGGTTGATTGAAAATGTAAGTGATTAAGTAAGACACTGAGGGGGGGAAACTAGAGAAATTGAAATTTCAGGTTTGAATTCTTGTGCAATGTTACCATTTCATGTTTCCCAAAGGTTGTCCAGGATTTGGATTATCTCCATAGGAACAGCAGGAGTTATTGAGAATGTACAGAAGTTTGTTCACATTCTAGTAAGAATCAAATGTGAAACTAATATAAAAAGGTACTACAATGGGTTTAGATTGTCTGTGAAGTCTGATATAGTCTATTATGAATTCTGACTTCTCCTATGGCTGTCATTGCTGAAGAACCTTTTCCTGCAAATTGGGATGGCATAATATTTTGCATTTGTGCCTGAATTTGAACATTTATGTGATTCCATGGTTTGATTAGTGATCATGTCATGGATGTCAGGCATATACTTTTGAGTTTTTAGGCATCTTGGTGTTTTTGATGGGTGGCACCAGCACCACTGGGTATAGATTAGAAATATTTCTTTTTTGTTCTGTAAGGTAGTTGATCATCTTAAGCATTATTAGAATGATTATGTTACTGAGATGTGATATTATAAATTTTGGGATGCCATGATAGCTCAGGATGAACATGGTCAGGAAGGGGGTCGCTTTTCTTTTAACACCTTTTCCGTAATTCCATGCCCCTCAGTCTCCACATTGTCCATTCACAGTCTTCATCTTGATGATGTCTTTGAAGATTTTATTGGAAAAGAGCATGATTTTGTCAGTGGTTCTCCTCTGAATGATTGACCATGTAAATTAATGGTAAAAGGAGTAGTTTGTTTTCTTTCTGCCCCCCAGTGCCCACCTAAGGTAGCCTCTGGTCCAGAGGTATTGAGTTGAGAGGTATACCTTAGCCTGCTTTACCGAGATGTATTCCCCTGGGGCTTTTTGTTTAACACATATGAGTTTTTAATGTGCATTATATCTTCAATTTTGTTGGCTTCTGTAGAATGGTTTTTTTAGTTGGCTGTTAAAGTCTTCTAAATCTTTCCAGTAGAGTGGTGGGACCTTTGCATTTTGGGACTAATGTGTAAATTAGTGACTGCATGATTCCTACAAAGGAAGAACCATGCTTCTTCAGCATGAGAAGAGCAGATTTTATTTTATTAAAGTATATGTATGCTTCTTAAAAAATCGCTTCAGGAGAACTTGTTTTTGTTATCATCCTTATAGATTTATTTAGTCTGCATGTGACTCGACTTCCTACGTCAACACCAATGATGAGAGCCAGATGATTGGAAAAGGCCACAGGCTCTAGTTTAGCATCAAGCATGAAGTGCATCTCTGAGGAATAAAATAATAAGTCCATTAGAGAATTGTGATTTCTTGTGTAGAACGAGAAGGCTCCTGGGGGAAAGAATCCGTCTCCACTCATTATATTCTTATTGATGAAGTGAATGTATTTTCTGTTGAAGACATCATACATCATGTTGAAGTCACCAACACCCAATTATGATGAAAGGCCAGTTACTGTTAACCATTATCATGTAGAATGTGTTTATTATTCTTATGTAATTTAATGCTGTATTGTTTGTGTATATGTAGAATATGTTTATTCTGATTCTTCCATAACTTATGTTAATTACAATTATATTGTTGTCAATATAGAGGGTTCTGAACTTGTCCAGTGGGTGATTTTTGTTGATGAAAACTTCAACTTCTCCTGATGCAATGCAATTTGTTGAAAGTTCTGTGTATCCCAATTTGTCAAGTTCTTGTTTGATTTTAGGATCGTTTTTGTGATGGTACTTTGTTTCTCTAATCAGAAGGATGTGTGGTGAGGTGGTAGTGAACCAGTGTTTAAATGCAATGATTCTCTTGTATGGGTTAAGCCCTCTAATGTTGACTCCTATTATTTTACATTTCATAATCAGTGATATGCTTTGAGTGGCTGAAGTCTACTGCTTTCAAATTGAGTGATTG
>JAQFVV010017664.1:0-18728 GCA_028023455.1 Epiperipatus broadwayi
GATGTTAAATAATAAATGAATACCCTCTGACCAATACAAGATATAGAATTTATGCAGGAATAAAAAGGAATCCTCTTATACCTACGACTCAAATATTTATATATGAGCAAATCCGAAGTACTGGCACAGAAAGTGTGACAATAGAACAGTCACTTTCAAGTACTTAAAACATGTCTGAATGAATGGCGGCTGATGAAATTTTCTGAATTTACTAAACATTATTCCAGCTGAGTTAATCATATATATAAATAAGCATTTATTTTTATGGCGTCTGTATATAATTTAATTACATTTATATCAGCCTTTCCAAGCCGTTATTTTCGCAACAACAAGTGTTAAATAATAAATGAAGATACGAAGGATTCTTTTATTCCTGCATAAATTCTATATCTTGTATTGGTCAGAAAGTATTCATTTATTATTTAACACTCTCCCAGCGTTTTCCTTAATTTAAGAACGATATAAATAGTAATTATCTATTTATTGTTTTTTGTTTTTTTTTTTAATAAAAATTGATAAATAATGGTTTTTAGTAAGGACTTGCTGTTATATTTATATATAAACATTATCTTGTTAGCAGAAAATTATTCGACTAAAATTCAATGAATAAACATTATTTACATAAAAATGATTTTTTTGTAAATAAAAGTTTAATTTTAATATTTCAAAGAATGACTTTATTATTTAAACTTATTCTTTTAATGAAATTTGTTTCTAAATTTACAGATTTTTCCAGAGAATAATTTTGTTTTATAAAATTCTTTTTTTTTATTTGATTACTTATTTTTATTTATTTTAATTTATTGTTCTTTTTTAATTTCAAAGTTAAAATATACAATGCAACAGTATACGTGGAGTTAAAGCTGGGATACATAGTAAAATCAAATGTTTTAATAGTGAATATATTTGGAAATCATGATCTATAAAAATGCAGAGCACCTATATATGTAGAACACATCTATCAAATATAATTTGGAGACAAAGGACATTTTTTAATGAATTCAAACTGCATTCAAATAGATAAACAATCTAAGTGATAGATTGACATTAAACTTAATAAAATAAATCAAAATAAGTTTATGTAAATACTTAATATATGTTTAATATTTTCTCTACAAAATGTATAATACTATTTTTTTCAATGATAATAGTTAATCCATATATTCTAATCAATATTCAAATAAATGTTTATTCAAATATATAAGAGTAAATTATAAATTAAATAATATTATCAGTTTATCTCTTTACCTATATAATCCAATATAAATGAATATTAAATGATATAATGTATAAATAAAAAAAGTGAGGTAAGTTAATTAATAGAATAAATTCAAGTTTTATTAACATTAATGAATTATAAAGTAAATAATTAATTTTATTACTTTAAAAATGAATGGTTATTTATTTAAAATCTTCAATTTCTTTGCACTCAGAACTTTATTTAAATAAGATGAATATTTTTACATACATAAACAAAATCTGTATTCTATAGTTGTCAGATAATCTAATATACCAAAATAATAACTAAGGTTTTATTTTATTAAACCTATAGTGCATAGTATTAAATCAGTTTCAAATAAATTAGAATTATGTTTTTCTCATGTTGGTGAAAAGTTCAATTAAATTTGATTTCACTCAGCTAAATGTGGTTAATTATAAATTAAACCTTGGGAATATTCCTAAATTATCATATCTCTCAAAAAAACAATGCCTACGGAAGAAACTTTATATGCTATGCCATATTTATTTAGAAATTAGCTTAACTATGGAAAAAATTATGTACTTCTTCATATAATTTAGAGGTTAAGAGAAATCACACAATCTCTTATACACACACACATATACATATATATATATATATATATTGTAATGAGTGCAGGTTTTCATGAAAAGAGGAGGAGCACACCTAACCATAGTCAGACCTAGGTTCTTTGGGTAGATTCTGTGAATGATGCAATGAAGGACCTAACCAATGATTGTATGTTGATCCAATGGGCTAGATGTATGTTCACACATTAAATTCAGGCATAATCTCAGTTAGTTCATCCATACTTTGCCTTTCTTTCAGATTTCATTATGCCTCAGTATTCAAACTCAGAAAGAATGTTACCTTTGGCCCCATCTTCAGGGAGTGAAAGTGCTCTATAAGCCTTATGTGCAGCTATTTATAGGTTTTCATTGATTTAAGATATATCCAACCCCATTGCAGTGTTTAAATATAATAATAATGTGTGTGTGTCCTTGTATGTATATACAATCAATCAATTAAATTGATGGGTGAGTGAATGAGACATTTGATTAACTAGAGACCATTTTGATTTAAAATATATTAGCAACTATGAACTATGATAGATAAAAATCCAAGCTCTATTAACATAGTAAAAGATGAAATCACATCTGTCCAATATGCATCTCTACCATATCAATGATGAAAATTATGCATTACTCTAACTCATATCCATGATAGATATACATCAATGAACCACCACTATTTACAAAGCAGATAAGATTAGCTAAAACAAAAAACAAAAAGAATTATTAATTTATTATCACAATGATCGTGAAGCTAACAAACAATATTACAATAAATGTATATACAACATCATTATCCAGTTTCAGTTATAGGCATTCCTTTATTTTTTGGGGATCTATATCTATGTACAAGTTTTTTTAAGTCAGCTAGAAAAAGTTTTTTGCACAAGAATATTAGTGTTCATATTGAATAAACTAAGTATAATGATTATTAGTTAAACATAATTAAATAACTAAATAACTTATAACTAAAAATATTTTATACCAGTGCATATAATTAATAGGAAGAGTATCTAAAAATGTCTTACATCATTTTATATTATAGAGATGATGATGATCAGATGTCAAGCCACTATAGAGTTAATGCTCTTAAAACTTCTATTTCAAAAAAAAATTCTCTAGCTTAATAAACATTCTCCCCTGCACTATCAGTAGCTGTACGTTGCAATGGACTCTTCCTGACTGCAGACACACTGAAACTTCAAGAATGAGAAGGAAGTAAAATAAAAGAATTTTACAAATGTACAAAAGCAAAACAAAATACCTAGTAAGTCTGATATTGTTCAAATCATCTTGATTAAAGTCTGTAATTTTATTATTACTGCCCCTCATGGATCTAATCTATTTATTACCATACCATTCCACTCTCTGACAAATCTTCCCTCGCTTGCGTAAATCTCCTGGCAATGTATTTGAAATGATTATACTTGTTTTCATGGCTCTTTCCTGGATCCACTTAGACAATTCAGATGAGGGTTTGGCATTTTTTATAGGCATTAGATACAAGTGAATTAAATCATCATGCTTTATGCCAATATTTGGCAGCACCCTGACTCTACAGCATGTTTATCTAACTAGAACACATTGTTTTTACTTACCATATAAGATTTAAATTTTCTTCAGCTTATTATTTGGTGTTTAGTAAATTTATATAAAAGAATTTTTCACTCCATCATTTATATGTAGTGCTGACAATATAATATTCCTTTTCCTGCTTGTTGGATTGATAACACCATATTTTATCTTGATTTGTTTTTAGTTCTTTTGTTATGATACTAAAGTTCATTAACTTTCATCATTTTAAATGTTGATTATGATTTCATTCAACTTTTAGCACTATAAAATTTCATACTAAGGATATATTTTTGAAACATGTCAATTTTATCGTTCATTTTAATGTTTGATCCTAAGATATTTACTGCTTTACACTCTGATAAGATCGCCTGAAAGATGTGCAGAAACTTGAACTGGGTTTGTTTATATTGAGCTTAATTTCCATTGTTTAGCAAACTTGCACTTTCAATTTCCATTTTCATCAATGCATGTGCCTATTGTTGCACAAACTAATGATTATTATTGAAATAACTGAAGTAAAATTATGTAGTAAAATTACATAGTAAAATTCTACTCTCATTTTCTAATACTTGGTTGATTAGGTATTGATTTGACATCAGGTCATCACCATCGTCTACTAAGTTACTGTCTTTACATTATGATGTTTATGCATATATGAATGACTTATTATTAATATACATATATATATGTGGAAATGTCTTTTTAATTAGATTTTTTTCTACTTTTCCATTAAAAAAGATATTTGTTTTATTTTAACATCATCTCCAAGTTAGAAACTATTAAGACAAACGTTTAGTGTTTACATGTCTATATGTCTTTTTGCATGAGAGAAAAATTTAGATAAAACTCATCTGAACTTATCACCTCAGTTTATGTTTTCGTAGGTTCAGTTTAATGTTGTGGATACATAAGGGTGGTTTGAACTGGATTGTAAGCCACCCTTACAATATATATATATATATATATATATATATATATGATAAACAAAAAGTTAAAATTTTTTAACCTGCCTATAGCTTGTATTTTATGATCACCAGATGGAGCTTACCAATAGCCCACTCAAGCTTATTTTTCAAATAAATGCCGAGAGAGACTCGAAAATTCAATGATATCTGGTTTGTTTAACTGGATTTTAAAAGATATTTTATGTATCTGAAAAATTCGTGCTTTCAAACTGATAGGAACAGTTTGCATAAATGCTGTTCAGTAAAGTTGGGATTTAGATCTAGTTTCTAGTTATCCTACCTTTTACTGACAATATCCAATTAGCTTGAAACAATGGTTAAAAGGTTGTAGACTATTTAGAAAGAGATATTAAGTTATCGATTCTCTCTTGGCATCCTATTGAAAACAAGCTTGAGCAGGCTATTGATGCCGGCTCCATCTGTGATATAAAATGGGGGCTATAGGCAGGTTAAAAAATTTTTAACTTGCTTTTGTTTATCATAAATGTACCCTTTGAAGGAGTTTTAGCAATGATATAGATTGCAAAACCTTTTTACTATAGTGGTGAAACTGAACTGAATTCAGGCCCATATAGCTATCTGGTTTGTTTAGCTGGATTTTAAGATATTTACGTATCTGAAAAATTGGTGCCTTCTCAAAACTGATGGGAACAGTTTGCATAAATGCTGTTCAGTGAATAGGGATTTAGATCTAGTTTTAGTCTCTCCTACCCTTTTACTGATGATAGCCAATCAGCTTGAAACCATGGTTTTAAAGGTTGGAGACAATTTGAAAGAGATATTGAATTTTCAATTCTCTCTCAGCATTTATTAAAAACAAGCTTGAGTGGGTATTGGTAAAAGCTCTGTCTGTGATAATATATATATATATATATATATATATATATATATATATATATATATATATATATATATATATATATATATATATATATATATATATAATCAGAAAGGAAGTTAATTTTCAGACATGCACTAATAGATTGGTATTAAATTTACATGTAGTCTATCTGTCAATAAGTCTTTTAAAAGCATATGCTTTTAAAACACTTATTGACTGGAATTGTAAATTTAAGGCCCTTTGGTAATAGGGCATGTTTGAAGATTAATTTCTTTTCACACACACACACACACACACATATATATATATATATATATACTACTAATATATTTATTACATATATATGTAAACTACAAAAAGTACCACTATTTTGTAAATGCTAAAAATATTATCTGCTTATAACTAAAGAAATACATAAGCTCTAAATATTCTAATTAAGAAGCTATTATTTTCAAAAAGACCCTTTAATATCGCATTATAAATTCACTTCATTGTTGAAAATATATTATGTGTAAATTATAACTAAATTATTATAAAAATATAAATTTAATTCTATACAATTTGTTAAATTCAACTCTTTCACACAAATAAATGCAAGAGCAATAGCTAAGGTTGGAAACTTAAGAATATGCATGTAAAAATGCGATAGTAGGGACCTCCACAGATCTTAACCACAAGCTTACATTTTGGAAGAAAGAGGGAACCCTTCATTACTTCAACCTATTTTCTATATAAATAGGTGAAGCTGAAGCGGTTAGATCTGAGAGCATGAAGCTATTCAATACTTCACTGATTAAGTCCACATTTGTAAATGCATTATAATAGCAAATCATTAAAGAATTATATATACCTATCCTTTAATAGTAGTAGTAGTAGTAGTAGCAGTAGCAGATTATTCCAATACATATAAGCTTAGTGTCAACATTGAAAATCATGTGTCTGAAAATTTACACAGCAAATACAATTACATATTATTTTAAGGGAAAATCTAGCACTTTCTTAGGTTTCCCTTTGCATCTTAGTACCATGGTAATGAGAATACAAATTCAAAATAAATTAAAGAAAAAAAATTGAGAAATTAATAAATTCAATGGAGAGGGAATATCTATTACTGTATCCAAAAATATCACTGTTTAACACATTAGTCATAACTAGGGTAACATATTTTCTCTTACTATAATTTTCTTTACAGGTTTTATTAATAATATTTTACAATCTATGCAGGAAGTTATAAAAAAAAAATCATATCTGTTTCTATTAAAAAATTACAATTGCCATTATCTTTGAAGGGACTGAGATTATACAATATTCATATTTTTTGAATACAGAAAACTATAAACATCATAGCAACTTGTATAAAAATATATCCAAAGATATCACATACAATGAAAGTTATACCAACAGATACAACACCACCATTCAAAGTTACTGGAAAGCTCTATTAAACCAATTAATAAATGTAAATATACTTTCTATTCAAACAAATATTACTAAATATAAATACTGGGAAAGATTTAAATTTGCCTATCCAAGCACACAAAATACAGCAGAAACATTATTGTCTATTAACAATAAGCAAATTAAGTAAAAGATATAAATATTGGTCATTGGAATCAAAATATTTTGACTTCCTGATAAAGACCAATCTGGAAGCACTTCCAACATTAATTTTTTAAAATGTAGAAGATATTACCATAACATAGATGACATATGTCCTTTATGTCATTGATAATCAGAAACAATACAGCATTTCTTATTCACTTGTTAAGGACTTGAAAACATTCACAAAGCTATCTGCAATATCATAACACAGGAAAATATAACAATCAGATATTTATTACAAGCAAATAAAAAGGTATATTTTCCAATATTAGGGCTAGTAATTTTATTCTATATGCCTTCTAGTGCACTAGATTGTACTTTTAGTATAAACACAAATACCAGAAGACACTAAAAACACAATAAAAAATTAATAAACATCTAGCAAAGAGATAAAAAAAGCAGAAACATAAACATATATTGACACATGGTCTTCCAATCTGTGACATGATATATTTCCAATAAAAGAAAATAATTTAAAAATTTTATGCTCTAGTAATAAATTTTTTTTATATTCATCTTTGTATATAATTTTTATAATATGTTATTTCTATTGTAATGGGTTTTTTTCTTCAGTTTATTTTGTTTCATTTTTTTTAATTTACATACTCATTTTTTAAGTTTTTTTCATACTATTAATTTTTAACAATGTAATGCTTAATTTTTTTGACTTTTGTAAAAATTTAATCTGTAACTTCTGTAACCTATTGTAAATTTTTTTTTCAATAAAGTTCATTCGAAACATAAATTGCTGCTGCTGCTGCTGCTGCTGCTACTACTGCTGCTACTACTACTACTACTACTACTACTACTACTACTACTACTACTACTAGTAGTAGTAGTAGTAGTGGTAGTTAATAATAATAATAATAATAATAATAATAATAATAATAATTATTATTATTATTACATAAATTTAGCATATATTCTCGCCTTCTTTTTTTTTTTTTTTTTACAAAAAAATACATTAACGTTATAGTACTATTTTAAAATAAAGTTCATAAGTGATTCCAGAATATCTTATTCTCTCAGAAATCCATGAAAATAAATGGGAAAGGGTGAAGATTGTGCAAAATTTTATTAGTGATTAAATATGAGGATAAAATTCTTTTAGAGTTTAGACTAATGTTGTATGATTTTTTTTTGTTATTAACTATAACAATCTGATAAAATCGATTTGCAAAGTCTTTATAAATTTTATTGTTGGTATCTTAAAACATTTTTTTCTCAGATTAATTAGTAAATTATTTTTAAAATATATGATTCGAGAATGTTTTTTCATGCCAGATGGAAAATGGCAGCAGTATTTAAAATATTAGTAGCACTTCAAAACAAATTTAAAATTTAATTTTCTATGGTCATTGATTGCTGACACATAAATAGTTTTATAAATATATCTATAGAATAAGAGGATGAAGTCAGTGCAGAAATTAAAAATAGCTGTAGCCATTTTTGAATATGTTGATGTATATTTATAATCTTTGATTTACATAGACTATTACTATGGCATTTTAGAACATATAGTTTTACCTTCACATTCATGTAGTATATTGTTTGATCTGAATATAAGTGCAAAACACCTGAATATTTGTTTTCAAATATTAACTTACAGATGTGATCTGAACACAAAAATATTATATAATTTTGAGATAAAATAAATAAATCAACTTAAAAAAAAACATTAAAATTGAAAATGCATCTTCTTCCACTATTTAAAACAGTAATGCACACATATCCTATTATCATTATTATATATAAAAAGTTTTTATTTCTACGAAGCATTAAAATCTGGATCTATTATATATCTCTTTTTTAAAAATATTTCAAAATATTAGTATGATAAACAGACTTACTTTCAATAAGAGAATTCCAATTGTTTAAAAACAACTGTGCCTATGAATGAATAAATTTGCTACAGAAAAATTCCTAAAGCGTAATCATGACGTAAATGAATTTAATAATTAGTTGTTTAAAATATAGAATTTGTTTATAAAACAGTTTTATAGCAAGCTAGTACATTTTTTAAAAAGTCTACATAAGAATCTATCACAATTTATATATTTTAGAAAAAAAAAATCATTGTTTGAATTTATGACTTTAATAAAATTTATTTTAAAAAATGTAAAGTTGAAATGAGAAATGAGTTTTTTTTAAAAAAATGTCTCAATAACACAAAAAGTTTACAAAAAAGATTAATTAAACACTCAGAAATAAGCAAAAAAGATATGTGGAAATGTTAAATAAATATTGTATGTGTATAAATATATTTATATATGTTATATATGTACATATTACATTATAATATTTTAATTTAAATGATTTCTTTACATATATTTTATTTCCATTTTAAAAATGCTAACCAGATATCAGTTCATTATTTACAAACAAACATCGTGTCAGAATGTTAAATAACAATTAATTAGGATTTATGAACAAAGAGGAAGTTGAATGTTAGAGAAAATGTTATAAAAAAGGTATTTAAATATTTAGCTCTATTTGTAAATTTAATGTTCATTTCATTAACAAATGATTTGCTAAATATCACAAGTTATAAGCATAAAAATAATTAAATAAAATTCATGAAAATTGAAAGCTAGCAAGTTATCTATATGCATAAAAGTAAGGCTAGCATTATTTTAAGCCTATTTTTTCAAAAATTATTTTGGATTGTCATGAGTAAATATTGCTTTCTTGAAATAATTTAGATAGTAATTATCCTGTGGAAATGCAGAAAAATAATTATCAATAAAATTTCATTATGAAGCAATTAAATATTTTAGCAGAATTTTAGTATATTATTCCTCATGTTCACTCTATTTGAAAAAAAAAGAGAAAAAATGTTAATTGTCAAGTAGATCACATCACAAACAAATAATAATTTTTATAACATTTCCTAAAAAAATTTCATGAATATTATTTTAAAAATTATATTTAAAATCAGATACCATATTACTTTTCCAAAACAATATTAAATAAAAGATAATTTTAGAATATATTCTGTGATAATTTGTTCTTTTAATAACATGCAATAAAAAATGTAAAAGTATTCAAAAATATAAATTGAATTATTTTTAAATATTTGCTTTTCATTTATGTGATATTTGCCTAATAAAAGTTTTTATTTTAAATTAAATTTCTGAAATTATATTAAAAGTGATTGCATTTGTACAAAATTCTATCTCTGGAAAGATTGTCATCATTCTATTAATCTTTATAAAACATGATAAAATAAAACAGAAGAAAGTTTTATATTGCATTTTAAAATCATGACTATTATATAAATAATATTTGATTTATTTTAAAGAAAAAATATTTAATTTTATACAGTGTTTACTGCAATAATTACAATGCAGTTGACCACAGACAACATCTAATACAACTCTTAAGAAGAGTAATTTCTGTTATATAAATATCAATTTAAATATGATTTTAAAATTAAGAGCATTATTTTAAATTATATTAAAATATTTGTATAAAAATTAAAAATATAGCCATAAAATCATGGAGAATAAAATTATTTTTTGTTTAGTTGATTAATTTCTTACAATTAGTTATCATAATAAAATAAATTTGCTTATTATTTTTGTCATTAGTTATAAGTTTTATAATATTTGTCTTAAAAAGTAGAAAAAAAATTGTCATTTAAAATAAAGATGAAAAATTTACAGCTGTTTGGACTACAAGCAACTTGATATACCATTCAATCAGAAAAAGGGGACACAATTTATATTATATAAGTTAAATTCAAGCTAATTTTATTTTTGCAAAATAGAGATATACTTAAGAAGATACTACAATGAATAATATGAAATTAAGACATTTGAAACTGATAGCAGTATCTAGCAACACTTGTAAACATTGAGAATTAATTATTAGATAATAGAGCGAAAGTTATTTAACAAAAAATGATCATTGATACAAGAATTATTGAGAGAAATAAAAATAAACTATAATTATTATACTTTATAAAAATACGATATGAATATTTTATAAATTCATTTAGTTTATAAGGTATTGTTTTGCCTATTTATTTGAACAAAGTTTGTAATTTTTAAATTCTGTAGATTTATTCATATGTCAATGCAAATATGTTTCTTAACTGTAAGTTTATTATTCCATGAGATTAAATATTATAATAAAATTAATACAAATGAATATCAGTTACAAGGCAGGGGAATAACATTGTCTTTTATAAAGATATAGATATTATTTTTAATTTACCTGATTAATTAAGAAATAGTTTAAAATTGTTATATATTGTATTTTTATATACCAAATTTTCAAACATTTGAGTAAATGATAAATAATGATAGTGATTGTAACTTATGCCCTACATATGCTTAGAATGATCTAAATTATTATCCTTTTTTTAAATGTGTATTCTATACATTGCAATTGAGTATAAATATTGCACAATTTGTTATGAAAGGAATTTTAGTAGAAAAGAGATTATAAATAAATTATATGATTAATCATCTTTGTCAGATAAAGTTTAAAAGCAAGATTATTATTTCAAGAGTATAATCTATAAACTAAAAAGTGCTGACCAAATATTTAGAGTAATTAAAATCACAACTCAAGCCAACACCACCAAGATAGGCTCCGAATATGGGAACCAAAGAATCCAAAAAGTGCTCAACCTTATAATTATCTTAATATTGAGCTTCACTTGTTTGCATAATGCATGCTTTTTGTAACTCACAACTCAAAGTGAAGTAGAAACAAGGATTTTATTTCAAGGTATTTTTATGTAAATATTTAAGAAGTTAAAGTTTAGAGATCTAATGTTTCTTTTATAATTAATTTATAAATTGGAAGAATACCATATAATGAGCAGTAAAAAAGTATTGCCATTATAAGAAACTTCTCAAGTTTATTTAATTACAGTGTTTCTTCATAATTGTTACTTTATGCTATATCTGATGTAGGAGAAAGGCCACCATTATGATTTTAATCGTGATTTTATCAAGCAAAATCTAAAAAGAGATTTTAAACATTACATTTTTTAATAGATTATTGGATACTATTAAGGATGAGATTTTTAATCTATTTAACCTTTTCCCCTTTAAAGCATTTGAATAAATACAAAAATACATAAAATATATGTACCCTCTCTAATGATGTTTTGAACCAAATCTTATAAGTTTTAAATATTATTAAAAATATGTATTTATTAAAGTTAAATAAATGAAAAATCAACCATTTAGATTAATAAAGATTATAAATAAAAGTTATATATAACATATCAATCATAGTTTCACAGTTATTGTTTGTCTTAACATTCTATAAACATAAACAGTACATTTTGATTAATAAGCCCATTATAAATGTTATTAGTAAATGTGAATTACAAATGAATTTATAATATGTTTGACATTTTCTTTAAAAAATTAACTATCCATTTGATCAAATAATGTGGGAGTTAAAATAAATTGAAGGTAGAGCAAAAAATTTAGAATTTATAGTTATAGTTTAAAATTTAATATGTATAGGGAAATATCTAAGCTTTGTTAATTTTATTTATATTACAATTATAATTGATAAAATTATAATTTAATTATTAACTGTTCTTTATATGAGTTTTTTAAAAGCTAAAATGAATATGAGATTATATAGAGGTGAGTTCTTACCAGGCTAATGACTTGACAAGGTTTTGTAAAAGAACAATTAATTATTTTGTCAAGACTTGCATGAGACGGATAAATGTTAAAGTTGAAGCTGATGGCTAGAAAGAATCACTATACAAATAGGTGAAGATATTTAGATTTTATTTTATAGTTATATATTCTTGTTGTTAGTATGTGTTTCAGAGTAATTTATGGAGCAATATCACTCCTCATTCCTTTAAATATTTGAATGTTTAGTATATAAATATATGCTATGTAGGAATTTCAAATTGGCTTTTTAATTAAGCAGATAGTTTAAAAAATACTTATACCTATTAACAATGGTAATGCAAATATATTTGAAATTAATACTCATTTTTATATAATTTATTTATATTTCAAAAAACAATAAATTTATGGCTATTAGACATGCTTTCATTAATATATATATAATAAAATCACAGAATCTCAAAATTACAAATTTTGATCAAATAAATGTATAAAATATAATCTTATAACCAAATGAAATTATAAAATATTTATAACACAATATATGAAATAACTATGACTTTTTAATTTTTTTTTCAATAGTTCTTTTACAAATGACTACTTTAAGCCAATAAACATCACATAATCACCATTGTTGATAAATAATATTTTTGTTTGTTATCCGATAATTAACACTATACAAATATTATATATTTTAAAATTAATTTGTTTACTATTAAAAAAATACAATATTGACTTTTTATGTATATTGGTAATGCAATTTTCACAGTAGCTTAATGCAGTATAAAATAATAAAATATTAAGTGCACCATAAAGTTAAATATAATAAAAAACAATAAATCTAAGAAATTAATAATTATTATAAAATAAATATATAAAATAAAAAATTTAAACAGTTTTAAGGGCATTAATTTTTTCATAAAATGCACATTTAGATATATTAGTTTTAAAATTTTGAATATTTTTAATGTTCTAAACATATTCTGTGTAAAATTACAAAAAAAGAAGATATAATTGTATTTACTGATATTATTTATAAGTTTTTTTGTGTGCGTGAAAACGAAAATTCTTGTCATTTAACAAAATGTCAGACCTAGGTCTTCTTACTTACATTTATAGACTTTTTCTAACACTATAAATGTTTATTATCAATAATTTGTTTTTAAGTATTTATTTTAATAATAATGACATATATAGATGAAAAACAAAATACAATATTTAACTAAATTTGGCAAATTTATGCATAGTGCACACATACTCACATACAATTATTGTATGAAAACATATATATATATATATTGTGCCAGGCATTATCAAATGGCCTTGCACAAATCTGCTGTAACTATATCAATAACGGAAGTTGGGTCTTGAGCTTTTTAAAATACCCAGACACACAAATTTAAAGTAATATGAAATTGACATACAAAATACTGTATAATAAACTCATGTTTTTTTTTGTTTTTCCCTTTTTGTATATTTTTTTATGATATGCCATCATATGTATTTGCTTTTTTATTTTCCTACATACTTGTATTTTTTTTTAATTACTTTTCTAAAGATTGTAATTTTATTCCATAAGCAAAAAATGTTAATTGCTTTTGCAAAAATCTGATCAAAAGCTAAAGGTTTGATAGTGCTATAATTAAACTGTTATCTTTTAAAAAATTCTTTTGAATTGATTTTGTAAGCAAGTGGTCTGGTCTTATTCAAGATGGAAACCATTATGTCAAACTTAAAAATATAGAATTTAGTCAGAAAAATATAAAGGAATGTTTATAATCTAAGTGATAAGCTAAATTAAAAGGATTGGCTGATTCATTCTTCTCAGAGGGATATCTGAATTGGTTCTTATTAGTGGGATTGATAGGTGCTGTGGGATTTATTCCTTTTCTCTGGCAGTCATTCTGGGCAAGTCATTCACCTTTTTTGGCTCCAGAATTTCCCAACCAAACGTGTGCTCTTCCGATCTTAGAGATTAATTTATGAACAGGACTACTGCTGACATTTTCTAAGAAATCCATTATACAGTTCTTTTAAGAACTAATGATTTCTTAAAGATTTAATGAACCAGTCAAATAGCAAATGAACATTTAATAAAAAATTATTATCATATACAGAGGAAAATATAGGGTGACCTACCAGAGAGTCCAGTGAAATGACCATGGGGTAGACAACCAGCCAGTACGCCGCCCTTTCTCTGTCCCAAGCCACCAAGATGTGACCATGCCAGTTCCAGTCACCCACGATGATGACAAACTCTGCCTTGCCCATGCCTAAGTATATGAAATCCTCACCATCCCACGAGCTCCAGAGGGAGAAGAATGAAGACACAGACATAAGTTTATTTTAAGATATTTTATTAATATTGAAATAATTAACTTTGATATTTCCGATTAAATATATTATTATTTTTTTGTTATTATTATTAATCATTTAAAAAAGAGAGAGTTGTCTCTCACATATGTATATTGAATTTACGGTTATTACAGGCATAAATGATAAAGCTTTTACTTAAATCTTTTGAGTCAATTTTTCTATTTCAAATTCTAGTATTTTCAACAAACATTGCAATGAGATTCTTTTTTTTTGTTGCTATTCGTTTTCCTCTTGTTGTTACTCCTGAAATTCATCATAATAAATATACATGTATATATATGCGTACATATGGGAGGAAAGGGGGGGGAGAGGGAAAAAAAAAAAGGTATAATTGTGGATGTATATACATGTATAGGAATTTATCTATAGCAAAAAGGAAATAGATACAGTACCTCATGTTGTGTACTATATAGTATCTGAACTAATGCAACACTATTGACTTGTTGAAAATATGAAATTAGTGACATATTTCATAGTGCAAAAATATGTATGCATAGTTGTTTTTTTACTATATTTGCTATCAATAAAAAGGTTTTAAAGTCATCAGTAAAAGTGTATGCCTGTATGACTGCAAATCTCATATCTGTATATCAAATCACACAAAGTAAAATGTATTTCTACTAGGTAAAAGAGCTCAGACCATTTCCATTACTTATAAATCTTGTAAATAGCTTTAGGATTTATTATTTTTCTTATTTAAAATTGTATTTTATCTATTTCAATGCCTCGAATATATATATGGGTTTGTGATCATTAATTATTTAGTATTTTTTTTTTATTATATCATCATTAGTATGAAACAGTGGTGGGTATTTGGGATTAAATAAATATTTAATCATAATATTAAACTTGTCTCATTTTCATCTTATTATTTATATTGATTAAAATGTATTCTTTCCTTATTAACCACGTACCTGTAATAATCATTTAACTTACCCACTGAAGACCCCTAGGATGTAGAGTCACTGAGCTAGGCACATGGGATATCACTTACCGGGGTGTTGAATCTTATTCTTATGTTCCACTGAACATATGGTATTGCACATCCTTCTAGGAGGGAAAATCATTTTTTCTTTGTTTTCTAGAAGCGGGGCACAAAGGTCTATTTTGTAAATAGACTTTTCAAAGGTGTGTACTTACCATTGTTCTAAATGTTCGGGCATTCAAATAAGATATCAACTAAAGGGTGTTTTTGACTGGAAGAATCCGGTCAATTCACTGTTTCTATCAGTTTATCTGGAAGTACCAATATATATGAGTACAGACACCGGCCAAATTGGTATCCATTCTTTTTCCTGTTAAATCTTGTTCACTTCATGCTCAATGCAAGATTAGATTAGAAATCCACAGGGAGTTTCTTGTCCAGTACAATATGTATATATATGTTGATAGGAAGATTTTCACGGGTTGCATATATAAAAGACATATTTTATGGGGTTCATCCATGTTAAAATATTTTAAATACAGATATACTGACATTTAGGCTTGGTAACACAAGTCATCCACTGATGACAAAAATAAAAAGATGATTTAAGATAATCACTGATTTGAAAAAAAAACGTTGAAGTTCCATCAATAGCAAAAATGTTAAATTAAGAATGTTTTTTTAAAAAAATCCTTTCCAAATAGGAGGAAGTTTGCTTGTGTCATCTCGAACATTGATACAATCTGGCCTTTTAAGTATCTCAATGGCTTCTCTAATTTTGTACTGGTATAGATTATCACATCTGGATATGATCCTGGTACTAGAAAAAATAATTTTATGACCTGAATCCATAGTATGGAGTGAGAGTGCTGATGATGATGAATGTTGTTTAATTGCATTAGCATGCTCATCTAACACTGATGCGACAATTACTCATACCTATGTAAGAAGCCTTACAATTTTCACATGAGATTTGATAAATGCCATGAGATTCAAGAGGGATTGAATCCTTAGGCTTGGTTATTATATTGCTGATCTTTTGATGAGTAGTAAATGCTGTATTTATATTATAGCATTTTAATATACGTTCAGTACTGTCTGTAATTTCTTTTATATGGAACACAAATCCTAATAGCTGATTTATCATCTTTTGTTTTCTATTTTGTCCATTTTGGGCTTGAAATAAGGCTTTTTTAATAAATTTATAATTGTAACTATTTGCTAATAAAACACTATTAATATGATTTATTTCTTCTTTCAGATGTGACTTATCTGAAAGGTTAATTGCTCTATTTAAAAGAGTTTTGGCTACAGAAACGATCTGAGTTGGATCATGATGAGAATGGAAATGTAAATATCTGTCCGTGTGTGTATTCTTTCTATAAATTGAAAAAAGGTAAACTATTCAGTGTTCTGGTGATTACGACAGATATTTAGAATTTCCATTCTCATCATCACCCAACTCAAATACGTTTTTGTAGCCAAAACTCTTTTAAATAGATCAATTAACCTTTCAGATAAGTCATATTTGAAAGAAGAAATAAATCATATTAATAGTGGTTTTATTAGCAAATAGTTACAATTATAAATTTATTTAAAAAGCCTTATTTCAAGCCCAAAATGGACAAAATAGGAAACAAAAAGATGATAAATCAGCTATTAGGATCTGTGTTCCATATCTAAAAGGACCTACAGATAGTATTGGACATATATTAAAATGCTATAATATAAATACAGCTTTTTCTACTCATCGAAAGACAGCAGATATAATAACCAAGCCTAAGGATTCAATCCCTCTTGAATCTCATGGTGTTTATCAAATCTCATGTGAAAATTGTAAGGCTTCTTGCATAGGTATGAGTAATCATCACCATCAGTGTTAGGAGAGATGAGCATGCTAATGCAAAGTTAAACAACATTCATCATCATCAGCACTCTCACTCCATATAATGGATCTACAGATCATAAAATTATTTTTTCTAGTACCAGGATCATATCCAGATGTGATAATCTATACCAGTGTAAAATTAGATGAAGCCATTGAGATACTTAAAAGGCCAGATTGTATCAATAAGTCTAGATGATATAACAAACTTCCTCCCCTATTTGGAAAGATTTTTTCTTTTATTTGCTTAAAAAACATTCTTAGTTTAACATTTTTGCTATTGGTGGAACTCTTGACGTTTTTTTCAAATCAGTGATTGTAGCGCCTCTACAACTGTCTCTCTACTTTTTGTTAATAAGTGGATCACTTGTGTTACCAAGTCAAAACATCAGCATATCATATTTAAAATATTTTAACATGGATGAACCCACAAAATATGTCTTATATATATGCAACCCTTGAAAATATTCATATCAACATATATATATATATATATATTATTTGACATAATATTTGCCTAATTTATTTTTCATATTGATATTTAAAAATCTAATTGTAATTGTAGTGAGAAACATAATTTTCTTTATATAATAAAAAGTAGTTTTGCATTGAAAAAATATTTTTTGATATAATATAAATATATAAACATTATAAGTAAATGGCTACCATTTTATTTAAATAATATTTTATGTGATTTCTGATGGGTTTTTTTCTATTAAAAAGTTTTTTTAAAAATAATCTTTATGAAAAAAATTGTGGAGTAAAATATAAGTAGCATTATCATTTTGAGAGTATAACTGAAAATTAGAATAATTTATTATGACTTACTTTGTCCAAACATAGTCTGAGTTGTTTTTTATCTATGCTTTCTTAAATACAACTCTTTCATTTATAACAGCAAACCATGCAATAAATTAAAGATTATCATTATACCACTCAAACAAATTTTTTAAATTCTTTTTTTATTTCACAATGTTCATTTCTAATAGAGAGATAGATAGATAGATAGATAGATAGATAGAGAGAGAGAGAGAGAGAGAGAGAGAGAGAGAGAGAGAGAGAGAGAGAGAGAGAGAGAGAGAGAGGAGAGAGAGAGAGAGAGAGAGAGAGAGAGAGAGAGAGGTTATAATTCTTT
>JAQFVV010017665.1:0-18704 GCA_028023455.1 Epiperipatus broadwayi
AAGGATAGGGGTCCCCAACTCCTATGCCCACCGGCACCACGGCGACCCTAGCAGTGCCATTTTATCGCAGGTGCCTTGGCTGCATCCGAACACTATAAAAAAATTATTTATCTGAGTACAAATAAATCTAATTTTTTAAAATTTCTTATAAATTATTGTATTATATTGTAATCAAATTGTAGTGGCATAGCTATACTTGGTAAAATTCTATTCCTCTTGGTATTGCCCGTAAGATGGCTGCTTGATAAGTAACTCAAAACATATACATATAGCGATTCCGGGACCTGTGATTGATTTTATATAAAAATATCTTCGATTTAGATTTCTAATAAAATATTCTAGTAACTAATACTACTATATGATGTTAGTCTTTCATTTTTAAATATGTTTATTAATCTTATATTGTTTTGTTTTTTTACTTTGTGTGTGTGGTGTCTTTATAGTTATGGTGTTTTTCTAATTTATGTGTTGTTGCTTTTAAAGTTATGGTATTTTTTAAGAATAAATAAATAATTTTATTAAAAACTAATACGTAATTATAAAGATATATGAGAATAATTTATATATCTACAATTAAATTGATACCCACTACTATTAGTAAATAATATTCTATTTAGGAAAAAAATTTAGAAATTCACATTCAATTTAAAAATGATATCCGAATAATTGGCGTTTTTGGACAGCAGTTATCCATAAAAAACTAGTGCGATTTGATGGGTGATATATTTATAAAAGTTGCAGAGTTTTTTAATGAAAAATAAGAGCAGCCAATTATACATTTTTTAAATTCAATTTACACAAAATTGCTATATTCACTAAGATACAAATGATATGACTCAAATTATGCTCACTCTTTTTTTTTTTTTTATATTTTTGGACAGTAATTAATCAAAGTGGATTCTTTTTGTGTATCATGGTTATAAAAAGTACTATTCTTGAAATACTACATTTTGAAATGATACTCAACTATGTTGCAATTTTTTGGACAATCGCTGAATCCGAAGAAATTGGATTATTTTTTATTAATGGTAGATTTTATCAAGGCATAATATTAAAAAAGAATATAAATTTAAAAAAATAATACCTCTTAAATCACTTTTTTGGGATATCGACAGTAATTATAATCAGAAAGTGGGTTTTTATTTTCTTTATTTGATAACATATATAAAAAGTTACAATCTTTATAATCCCAAAATGCTCCATAATTCTACATGATTAGATTTAACAACAACATTGAAAAAATTCACTACAATTTTAAATGATATCCAACAACTAATTTGCTTTTTTTTTTTGGAGACATTAGGTTCTTTTTTTGTTAGTATTTTATATCTAAAAAGGACGGAAGTCATTGAAAGACTCAATTGAAAAATGAAAATGCAAACTAAATTGCATCATTTTGGGACAGTAATGAATAGAAAGTGGGTTGTTTTTGACGAATTGATGATAATTATACTTATAAAAAATTTTTAGTTATTTAAATACTAAATTTAAAAATGATAGCCGACTAGTCATTATCTTTTTATTAGTAGTAAATCAAGAAAGTTGGTTTCTTTTTTTTGTAAATCTTGTGTATATATAAATACGTAATTCAAATACTACATTGAAAAATCAAACAAGTTTAATTTGCACTTTCTTTGCCTTTTACTGTTTAGCAATTAATCAGGGAACTGAGTTGTTTCTTTAAGTGTGTCCGAATAAAAACTAATCTTATTTTGAAATAATAAATGTAAAAAATAACCAACTAATTTTCTTTTTTGGACAAGTAATTACTAATAATTAGACCCTAGGTTGGTACTTTTGTTTGTGCATATATATAAAACAAAAGCGCTTCGTCTAAGCCAAATTCTGTAAAAGCGATTGCACTAATGAATCCTTGAAATTTTGCCATTCTTTTTACCAAGCAATTTTTTGAGGGTTACCCATTCATAATGGAATCTTCAGGATATTATTACTAAACTTACAACAGTAAAGTAAGTTACAACACATTCATCATATAAATGTCAAGATTGCAAAAACCTGATAAACCAATACACACAAACTCTCACAAACTATAAAGAAAATGGATAATCTACTATTACGATAAAATGATTTTAAAATCAACTTCTCTGGCAGCCAATAAAGGCAATTACTTCTCTTTGCTTTTAACATAGAAAAAAAAACCCAAAGCAGCGGTTGAGATCAACACCTGTGTTTGTATCATAGAAAGAGTCTCATGTTATGTTGGCTTCTTCTGCTTGTGCTGTCCAACATAACATGAGGACTCTTTCTGCATTTATAATGTAGAAAATTTCCTCTTTTGTTGGGTGAATGTAGATAGAAACTGTATATTTCTAGGAATTGGACTCTAGAAATGGTATCCCTGTGGCTAACATCCAGGGAATAGAAAACAACCCTATACTTTTTAAAGCATAAAAATATAAAATGTTAATTATATGTTAACATTTATTTTTGAAATAAATATTTTTTGTACATTATGTGTATTATTAACAATATTCAACTATAAATTTACATTGAAAAAAAAATGGTACTGGCTACCTGGCTGGTATTATAGAATGTGCTCTTAAGTGCAAAGGTTGGGAACCTCTGCCTTAGGATCCAGTGACCTCTTGTTTGATGGATCTAAAGAAATTTACTGATAAGTGAGGTCTAACCCTATAAAAGAAAAAATAAGTGGTTGTGTTTGAGTGGACTATTAATCTACATATGAACTGTAGATGTATTGCAGACTCCCACAACATAGGAATCTGCAACCAATTTAATTTTTCTGGCAACCATCCTTTAAGGGCCTCTAATGACAGTTCCTTGCTCAGAAATGAATGGCAAAAGTATGGTCACATTTCAAAGGAGAGACAAACAATCTACAAAAAGTGATCATGAAGATGGACCTCTAAATCTTCCAGAATCCAGAAGGTATGAACTCTAGTGTTTATCTAATATGAACTTTTTAACTTTCAATTAGTTATATAAAGAAAGAAACTCTTTATCTGAACCTAAAGGTGGAAAATGCAAAAGCAATGAATAATTTTTTTATGTATCATGTTTTATTAAAATCATTTCCATCTTTTTTTGTTATAGTGTTAATGAAAAATGTATTAAATTGAAAGTATAGTTAACTGCAGTAGATTCGTTTAAGTTTGTTAATTTTACAAGGGGTTTAATTTCAGACCTTTGTCTGTAGTTAAGAATAATGCCCCTAGCAGAGCTACATGGGTGTTCATATCAGTGTAATGAGAAGTGTGTTAGAATACGGGGCAATGTGCTCAATTGATTGCATGATTTCAAAAGATATAGTCGTTGCATTGCAATGGACGCTGACATATTTCCCCTGGGGGACAGTGACCCCTTTAGAAGCTCTATGGACAGGGACTATAAGTTTGGCAAATGAATACTCTCTACCATATGCTTTAGCATTTTCTCTTAAACTCTAGCCATGATTTCTTCACCAGGCAGATGCATTCCTGTACTTTGGATGAGGATCGTGTCCTACAATTAATACTTCACACCGCAGATTACATTCCTGACAGTATGTTTTTATGTTAGCATCTTAACATTGCATTGGTTGTATCTGTGGATTCTGGAAGCTTTTTGGTGTTAGATGGCTACAAATCTTTCAGTTTGGCATTGGATGATTGTTTTTGAAAAAGTTTTTTTTCAACTGAGCAATCTATGTAGCTTATTTATACCTGAATCATATAAAACAAAACTTTTCTCAACGTTCGACTGTGCGGACTTTAAAATAATAATTTAAATTTAAAAATAATAAAAATTTAAGATTAATTTATTCTACAATTTTAAATGATATCTCTTGCATCAATAAATGTTTTTTTGTGTGTTATTCACTGGCAGTGGCTTATTTTTTTTTTTAATATTAAAATTATATTTCAAGAATAAGCATTTATTTATATTGCGCGATGTTTATCAGGTATTGTAATACATTAAATATCAGCCTTTATAGCTATTGGACATGCCACATATATAAACATTTGGGTTCGGGAAAGTATAAGTGGATTCATTTTATTCTTTCTTAAAATGCTATATCTTGTATTGGCAGTGAAAGTATTCCATTTATTATTTAACACTCATAAAAGCGCATATACAATAGCTGTAAAAGGCTGATATTTAATGTATTTCAAGAATGTAGATCTTTTCTTTCTTAAAATATTTAACAAGTGATTTTAAATTCTGTAGTCTCTTGAGTTAATGGTAATAGGGATAATAGTCAATATAAAATAGAATGGGATCTTAACAGTAAATATCTGCCTACTATATAAATGTTCCAGGTTCAAATGGCCTGGTGATGTCTTGTTGTCAAGATATGGTAAGACTCAATATATCCCAACCATTATAATATTAACACTCTCACTCTTACTAGCTGTACTTATATGTATATGATGCAATATCTTATCTGTGTTTTACTCTGCATATAGATAAAACAGTATACATATAAAGTAATTCTTCATAAGTTTAATGGATTGTTGGTAAGCTTGGTCCCTTTTAAAAGAGTAGATCATTCTTTTGGGAAAAGTATAATCTGGTTACTGTTGACCCGCAGAGAGTTCCCTTCAGTCTCTAGGCAATTTAATATGCACATATCAGTAAGTACTATGAACTACACATAAAAGCTGGACTTGCTTCCATGTAATTCAAACTTTAATGCTTTGATGACTTCAGAAGCAGCATCTGAATCCATTCTCTTGCTTTCAGTTTTACTTCATAGTCAGTCATCATGCTGTATAAGTGTTATAATCTGTCATCTAATCTTTTTTCAACTTTTCTGTTGAAATAGTAAGATTTGCTTTACAAATCTTCATTTCATCGTCTCTTACTTACTTTCCTACTCTCCTTTCCAGTTTAAACCCCCAATTTATCATAGTGTTTTTGTACTGCTGCTTATATGCTGAAATCCCACCAAAATTAGATCATGAATGTATTAAATGCTTGTGATAAATATAATTTTCAAAACCCTAATAGTATTTATAAATTGTGAATATGTGCACATATACATATTTATTTTAAAAAGTAGGTCAATAAGTAAATTTACACATAGACTGTGATAATATTTTAAAACTTAAATAAAAATAATAGTTTCTTTATTTCAAGTCAGTTTGTTTAAATTTATTTATTTAGAAATTTTACGACTCGTCATTTAGTAAAATCATATTTAACTGTAAATAGATTTAAACATTTAGAATTTTAAAAGTAAAATAATTTTGTTGTTTTTAGATTTATAAAAATCATGCCACAAATTTTCTGTAAAAAGTATAATAGGGTTGGAAGAGTTAAATTTTGTAAAATTCATTAATTAGTGGCTTTAATATTTTGCCATCAGATAAACAATAGATGTCCACTCAGGTATTTTTTTAATTGAAACATTGTTAAAACAAATTAAGGTTCTATTCGAATATCTTCAAAGTAAAATTAATTACTAATTCTGTTTTCAGATATTCGGATAAGATAAGTTGGCAGCTTCTATTTTCATCTATTTTTGTTTCGACAGTGATTGCCACAAGATAGTTCCATTGTCAGCTGTGTTGTTATAGAGCCAATTTTATTAATTGCTATTGTTGCTCTAGTTCTATTGTGTACTATGCTTGTGTTTTCTAAACAGAGATATTATTTAAATATACTGAGTTGAATTAGCAGCTAAATATACTATTTTGAAAATTTATTATCGCTGAATTAAGTGAAACTGCCATATACTTGCCTTAATTTTCAATAAGTTTGTATATTTTGATACCATCCATCACTAATTACAAGTAAAATGTCTGAGTAGACTGGTGGGAAGGCTCTCTTTCCTGCTAGGAAAAATGGCCATCCTCGACATATACCATCAAATGCTCCATACCTATTGTAAACTGCTACTGTTGCTGAAAATGCGTCAACTTTGATCATAGACTGAAGAAACTGTACCTAAGAAAATGCTGTTTAACTTCCCCAAAGCTTCCATTTAAAACTGGAGAAGACAAAATATGCACGAACTGCCCAATTGATATGTAGGTAACCTCAATTAACTTAAGAGATATTGTGTTGTATATTTCCCTTAATGCTAGCTAAATTTAAATGTATATTTTTATTATAAAAACTGTATAATTCTACGTAAATATTTTGTAATCTAACCTGTGTGCTTTTCTTTCTATCCTTGGGTTGATATTACTTCTATTTTTATATATTTGCTAATTTATTTTATGTCTTTTATTATAGTATTGTGCTTAGATAGTCATCGAATAAACGAACTTCCCCTTTTTTATTAGTATGCAGGCATATTATTGGGGATAACTTTGTATAACTGACCCCTTGGTAAATGTCTTATAAAATCGCTTGTTCGAGGGCTACTTTACTGTATCTTTTATTAATTCTCTTTAAATAATTCCATCTTTCAAGAAACATATATTTCACATTTTTTATAACATGAGGAAATGTGCGAAATTAATAAGTGGACTATGATAATATTTGTGAGAATGCAAGACTACATATAATCTTATGGATACTTTTAAATCATGCATTCCCTCCTTTTTCTTATTTTAAAATAACTTATTTTATTGGATTTATTATAATTTATGAACTGTAAGAAAATTGAGGTTGAGAATGTGTAGACCATCTTAAAATTATTTGGGAATTGGTTAAAGCGCTTTATTTGCTTAGATACCCCTTCTATATATTCATTTATGCTTTATATTGAGTGTTACTGGTATAGGCAAATGGGTGTGAGGACCTGTTTGGTTTCTCTAGGGATTTATAATCAGACTTTTCCACCCTCCTTCTAATGGTTCAGATAGTGTATGCGCTATAAACCAATCTGGGAATTTTTTATGCCTAAGTCACCCAGCCACGGAGTTCATGGTCCATGCCTCTAGCTCATCGAGTCTAACTTCATATCGTTCCTTTCTCAAATATTAAATGTATAAATTGATTTAAGTAAACACTTTATTATATTGTGCTCTATAGGTCTAGTGTATATCTTTGAAATCAACCCTTTCCCTATGTAACTGTACTTTTGTTTAGCACATTATTCTGATATTATCTTGTATTAACTCTGAGGTATAAAGAGTATAAATAAATTAACAAGATAATGTAGATGGTACTTTATTAAATTTATGTCAAATATATATTTTAATGAGTTGATGGCACTGGTCTGGCCTCCACAGATGACAATGCTATCTTTATAATGTTTAATTAATAAACATGTATTTTAAACTATTATTCATTTTTGGATATTACTTCATTTTCTCTCGATGCACACCATACCCAGTCTCTTTCCACATTTATATATACATTTTGTACCAGCCACAGTGATTAGTTAGCCAACCTAATGATGTATGTAATATAGAGTTTTCTTGCTTCTCTCTGACCATCAGCACCGGCAAGAAAACTATGCTATTATGGTAGTTGTGATGATGCGTTCACTCTTGAGTAGAACTGTGGAGTAGGAATTAGACTCAAACTTAGGATTTCTTGAAGGTAACCTCTCTTACAGTGTTGATTTCGTAAGTCTAAGTTTGAATTCTGCAGCATGTAAACTTCAGGTAGATGATTCTGACCAGTTATAGTCATGGTGGAGATTTTAAAAAAATAGTAATTAAAAGTAAGCTTTCTTTATCTTGATTGAAAAAAGTTTGTGACACTTAAATTCATCTTAACCTTTTCTAAAACACCAGCTTTTTAATATTAAAAATGTCTTCTAATCTAATCAAAATAGATAGTGGAAATTTTATATCTTCCGCTAGTATATTTACTGTAATATAGAAACATGCTTGTTTTAGTTTCAAAATTAGAATTAATAAAATATTAATACTAGACTTTTTTTAAAATGTTTAATTTATAATTAAAAAATTTAAATTCAAACTTACTTAACCTTAACTGTTTATTCCAGAGTAAGATAGAAAATATCTACAAAAATTTTTTGTTTGAAGTTTATTTCTCTACTTTTCCTCTCAACTTTATACATATAAGTGCACACATACACTATTATGTGTTGTATGCTATGAGACACATAACCGTCTCAATATATATATTGACCACATAATGTAAACTCCCAAATACAAACTATGTGTGATATCTAGTGCACAAAGAGTAGACATCCTGATTCATATTACATGATATAATACAAATAAAATGTTCATTAGTTAAAAAATATTATAATGTAATTAATATTTTTTTAAATGTAAATGCAATAATCTAACTAGATTATCATATGTACAGACAAAGTTTCTATTAAAATGAATAGAATATCAACAATTTTATTGAGATTTATTTAATTTTGGTGGTATTATTGTGGATTTACTTATATATATATATATATTAATTATCTAAATGCAGTGATTTTTAAATTATGGCCAAAAATGTTGGATCCAACCCCTATTTATCAAGTCTCACTACTATTCATTTTCTAATAAATTGGTAAGAACTTTGTTATATATAAAGAAATTTTCAGAAAATTTTTAAACCATTGATGGCTTTATTATCATTTAAAGACTCATATTGAATATTGTAAAACAATTTGAAATGTAAATGATATGCTAATTATTTATTTGTGTTAACTTGTATTCTTTTGTTTATTATAAGATAGGAATCACACTATCATATGTGAAGCAAAAAATCCCACTGGGTATTCTACTCATGATAATATTTCATCCCATTTGCCCCTTAGTTTATTAGTATGGGTGCATCAAAGTGAAGCACATCATAATTACTGGATAAAGAATAAAGTTGAAATTTAAAATGAGTGATATGTTTATTAACTAAAAAGAAGAAAAATTCAAAAAACAATAACAGTTGATTCTTGGCATTTGTCACAATTCAACTTTATCTTCATAATTTTCATTATCCTCTTAACTTTAAGAATTTTCTATAAAAATATATATATCTTCGTGAACAAACCTAATCTAAAATGAATCCTTTCATCAAATTGAAAACCTTAGATTAAGTGCATTGTGTGAAATCTGAATATTTAGTCATAATAATATACATATTACAAAATTAAAACCACTCAATTATGTCACATTAATTTAATTAAGTCCTATAATGTAAAATCATATCTATAATACAGTACCAATTAAATCATTTATTTTTTAGATCCATGTTGGCCGTTGTGTAATGCTAAATCTGTAAAATTGCACCGTAGATACTAACTCATTCATGGTTTTTCTTTCAACTTTATTTTTTATGATGTGTTATTAATTATACATTCAATGAGGTCGTTCTGGAAAGAGTGAAGGATCCTTATTTAGTATGTGTATGCCTGTACTAATGAGACACACTTCTCCAAAGTTTTCTGGTAAAAATGTTAACAGCTTTACTGCTTGGAGTTCATAAGAAGTTTGAGTACCAGAATCGATCTTGGAAACCTTCAAATCTCAAGTTAGATTTAAATTTTTAGGTTTTATGTACATCAAAAGTAAAATGCTATCAAAATAATCATCTCTCACCTTACTTTAACCTGACCCTTCTAAGTTTAACATTAGACAATAATTAAGATTAAACTACGTAATAGGTGATCTTAGTTAGCTGTGCTCCAGCAATACTAAATTCCATTAAATCCTCTTACTGCTAAGCAGAGATTCGAAGTTAAAATATTAGAAGATTTTACAATTATCAATTTAAAAAATTTTCATTTCAACTAAATATAATGAAGATATCAAGTATATAAAACAAAATACTGATAAGAATTACAAAATAATTGTAAATCTATTTTTAATTGAAAATATTTTTAAAATTATCACCTAATGCAACATTACTTAAGAAAGTCAGTGATATATATTTAAAAACAATGTGTTAAAAATGGCATCTAAGATAATGGTGAGATAATCAACACCTTTCAATTCTTTTACATAATTCTGCATAGCATCTTCTTTAGACATTCTAGATTTCATGTCTCTAAATGATATATGTTTAATGAATTGTTCAATTTTTTCAAATCATAACAGTAATTTCAAGTAGCACATAAAAAGAACTAAAAATTAAACTTATTTATGCATGGTAATTAAAAACAAAATGTTAAAATTTAATAAAAAAAAAAAAAATTGTAATAAGAGAAAAAGAAATTTAAATAATATAAAATAAAACTGCTATAAAACACATTTTTATATTTAATTTAAAATATATAATGTTTTATTTATTTTTATTTTAGAAAAAAACGTGGGTTGTAGATAACATAACAATATCAATTTGCTCAGTATTAAAAGTTTTAATTAACTAGAATATAACAAAAATAATTAGTGAAGTAACAAAAGAGTTCAGGATTAAATGAAAAGCAACTAGTTAATAAATATTTTATGCTGCCTCTTTTAATTTATTTTGATAGTGAATTACCCATTTTCTGAACAATTTTGAATGAATAGATAAGGTGGCTAAGAGCTGACTATTGGAAAAATAATAAGTTTATTTGGAAATTGCTGTTAATTTTTTTTAATCCTTACTATTCTTGTACTCTAAGTTATGAGAATTGATAATTAAAATACCTTAATCATTAAATGCTAGGATTCTTACAACAAAAAATCATAATTAAAATATATTAAATCAGCTTTCTTCCAATATGCATGATAATATATATATATAACAAACTAATCACAATTGAAGAGTTGGCTTTTTAAAAAAAAACATATGTTTTTATATTCTAGCATTATTTTAAATTTAAAATTTAAAGTTAAAAAAAAAAAAAAGCAACTACAATAACTATAAAATAATAAGGCATCCAAAATCATTAGCAAAACTTCAACACCAAACATCACATGATCACCATTCCTTATGCATATGCAAGGTTTACACAGGAGGCCAAACTCTCCATATAGTAGCACCACTCACTGCAAGCCAGAGTAATCAATGGATGCAAGAAGGTTTGTGCATAAAATCCCTATCTAGTGTCTATATTGGATGAGTAGGCACTAGATAGGAATTTTAGGCACAAACCTTCTTGCATCCATTGATTGCTACTGGGTGGGCTACTGTATGGAGAGTATATGGCCTCACTGTATAGAAGCGTGCAACCCAAAAATTCTAATTTTTAAAACAGAACAAGTTGAATAAGCTGTCAGAAAAGTACAAAATGAGTAAATCATTTGCAATTATATTAAAAACTCATTGAAACAGGTTTAACTGAAACACACAGGCTTATTAGTACACCTGTGTCTATGTATATAATATGTAGGGTATATGAGCACTAGACTTCACATGACCCACCACTCTCCACACTATCTCATAACACTGATACACTTGAACATATATATGTTGAAAAGATAAATATATAGGGATGGTAATCTGGACCAACTGATGATTGCTGGTTTAGTATGAATACATATACTGGTGATTATTTATCTTTTCAACATATATGTGTTCAAAGTGTATCATTGTTATGGAGATAGTATGGATTGGTGGAGTCATGTGGGAGTCTGTGCTCATATACCCTACATATTAAAACAGGTTTATTATAATTTCACAAAAGAAGTAAAATGTGGAAGTAAACCATAGAAATAACCATCATAATATACAATTTAAAAAAAAGTCAAATATAATAAAAATATCAACAGAAAATGAAAAATAAACAAAAGATTTTTTTTTCCTACAAAAAAAAATCTAGTATATTAAAAGGAAGCCATTTAAATATATATAAACAACAGAAATATATAGATAATACCGAAATTATATTATTACAAATAGAAGCAATTAAAAACAATAATCTCAAATGTAATTAAATTCAATAATATATTTAAATCAAAGTAATTAATTAAATTTAGCAAGAGATCATAATTAATGATGCCCTATAAAGCCTAAAACTTTTAATATGGAAAGATAAGGAAAGAGGAGAAAGTTATACAAATGAGAGTTAATTACAGAAATGTTACTATTGCAACATTATAAAAATACTGATGAATACTAAAAATATAAAATATATGTATATATATTCTTAAAAAACAACAACTACATAATATTAAATTAAATGAATAAAAATATTCAGAAAGAAACATATATTGTTGGGGGAAGATTTTTAAAAAGTATATTTTTTCAAGTTCAGTATAGTGAAAGAATTAAAATTAGATTTTTTTTTTTACAAAAAACAATATTTATTTGGAAATTATGAAAAAATTACTAGAATAATAAATGGAGTTAATAAATCATATATATATTTAAAGGGAGCATAATTCAATCCAACTCACCATTTTGCTTTCTTAACGACCTCCCTGAAGACTGGTTTTGACACAGTGCAAGGTCCCGCAGTAGCTTGTTTGTAGAAAGCATAAAATCGTAGCAGCATCTCATTTGATGGCTGATAATTGCCTAAAATGTTAAATTATTAATAAGTTGAACAAAAATTAATAAAGACATAAACAAAAAATAATATGTAATAAAAAAGTTTACCAAAACACTATTTTAAAGTCATTAAAAAAATAACTGCAATTATTTATAATCAAAATTGTCAAATTTTCAAATTTAAAAAGTATGAAATTATTATAGTATTTATATGTAAAGGGATTTCAAAATATCTACTATGTTAAATTATAGAGTATAAGAAAATAATAATTTAGTCGCAAACACAAGTATGTCAAACATATTGTTTTACTGATACTACTAAGGAAGTTTTGGGTGACTTAATCATAGCTATGGGATCATAAATAACTATAATGGTCAAATTTCCAATATAATTTGTTTGTACACAATGTTGTAATATATATATAAATTAAATAATCAATCTAAATAAGATTGAAATAAACAACTAATGATAATTATATTTTAATATTTATCATTTATCAAACCAGCTTTCATCTTTATTGAGATCTTCTCAAAATATTTAATTATACAAATCACATGATCAAATAATTATATCCATTCTATCTGCTGGATGGTTCCTCGAAAACGTTCAGCCGATAAATTTTTAATAGTAAGTTATATTTTCTCTAATTAATAATTACAATTAAGTATTTTTGTTTTTACATATAAGGAGAAATTAAAACCATATTATTAAATTGTATTCTAAAGCATATATTCATACCTTATAATCAAATAAGTAAATTTAACAAACTTTATTATCTTATATATAATTTACAATAAATAATTAAACAACTTAAAAAATATAAAAATTATAAATTTATCTACATATTTTCTTTAATTTTCTATATCATCCAATTATTTAACAAAGCCCATTTCCCTCATAATTTTGCTAGGCCTTTAACCTTATTTACACATTTATCCAAATTTTCCTGAATATATAATATTTCATAATATATCCTCTTATGGTAATCTTTTACATACTTTATAGTCTTTTCTTCACATTTCATTTTATGCCCTGTATCTAAATAATGCAAATATGGTTCTGATTTCATACCTTTTCTATTAATAGCTCTATCATGTCTCCTTACCTCTCTCAATTGATATTCTTCCCGTCTATCTTATATATACCTTATTGCATTTTCCGCATCCAATTTTATAAACCAGTCCCAACTTACTATTAATATCATTTAACTTTTCCTGCATTATATAACCACCTACCCAAAGACTTATTATTTCTCCAAGCTTATTTTTACATTATTTGGTAATCTTTTTTTCATTAATCTTTTTATACAGTGATAGTCCTTAACATATATTTCAGTCTTTAACAATTCATAACTTAAATGTTTCCATATTATTCAGTACCTTTTTAAAAAAAAATTATAACAACAATTTACAAAATATCTGGAATAAAATAACTTTTTCTTATATCTCAAAACTATAATAGTAAATATTTACTGTAATTGTGAAATTTTCATAAATTGAGATCAATCAATGAAAATAATATACTGCAATCAAAATATTTTCTGTAAAATATTTGTTGTAAATAATGTTTCTTGATAAATCCCTCCTTTCACATCAAACAATAGAACTTAATTATTTCCATCTGTAGAACATCCTCCAAAGTAGATATATTTTAGTAGGTCTTGCTGACATTACTTCTGAAGATATTCTGCAAATCACACAGAGTGGTGGGTCATGTGAAAGTCTGTGCTCATATACCCTATATGTTACATACATTGATACAGGTATATAATAAGCTTGTATTTCAGTTATAATAAAATATTAAGTATTTTCAGTTTTTGATATGATAGCCAAAATCTGTCAATAAATATTCTGAAAACTTAAATTACACTATAGATGGAATTATTCTCAATTCAAAAGTCTAAAAACAAAGATGCTGTTTGAACACCTACAATCAGAAACTAAAATTGAAATATTCCAAAATCGAAAACTCATTTTCATAAAAATGAAACTGAATATAAATGATGGATTAAAAATGAGATAAATACATTAGAGGATTAGAATCAAAGTAATTCTGAGTAGGGCTAGAAATAAAGTTAATATATGAGATAAAAACAATTTTGATAATGAAATAAATGATATTGCAAGAAATATTTTAAAAAATCATCCAATGCAATGTCTCTTTATCTCTAAAGGATCCAATTTTTGATCCATCAGTTCTTTCAATATTTCTTCTCACAATGATAAATAAATGCATCCATATTCATAGTTTGTTGTAATAATATTCTTTATGTACTGAAGCAGTCGGATCTGAGTTCGATCCTAGCTTCATGACATCTAGCCATAAGCCCACTTGAAACCCTAGTACTAACCTTAAATTTCTGATGCAATGGGGCTTTATACATTCAATCCATGCTAATTTCCATAAAGAAAAACTTATTTTATAAATGTGTATTAAAATTAATTCATTTGAGTTTAAATTAATCAATGCTATTAATAAATTCATGATAAAATTATTCATGAATTTATATATATTACAACTGCGTGGATTGTGCATATATATTTATAAATATTTAAATATATATAATTGTTCGAAAGTTTCATTGCGTCGGGAATGTTTTGATTTTACTTTAAATAATTTGTTAAAATTTTAGTGATTAAAAGCTACATTCTTTCGATAAGCTTTCAGATTTTCCCTTTCCAAAACAATGGGTAAAGTTTTATTAATTAGAAAAAAAGATAAGTATTTAAAATGTAAGGATTTCCTAATTAAAATCATTTTTCTGATTTTAAGAATTCATTTTCTAATTAGAAAATGAATTCAAGTTAATGAGTTTGAAAGCCTTATCGAAGGAATGTATCTAAAAACACCTAGTAGATTTTGTGACATTGATAATGAAAGAAGCACTAGCCTGAAGGCATCATATACAGTATAAATAGCTCTAAAAAGTTTGGGAAAAGAGAAGCCATCTTTGTTGTAGAGAAGTGCCATTAAATTCTGTGTATTTTGAGAATCATGAATTCAAATAGTGTTCCTATCATGGTGAGGGGCTAAACATCAGGAATCTGGCTATGGTGCCCGAAGTCCCCTGAAAATCTTCAATGAAGCTGCTAAATCCTTTCCGGACCAATCATGCTGCAAAAATCATGAAAAATCAATAAAATGCTGTTCAAGTAATCGACCAAATGCGTGCCTATGTTTCCATCAACTCAGATGTGTAAACTAAGAAACCAGCCCTGGAAGAAATGGTAATATATTTCCATAATGAACCGTAACTTTCTGGCCAGTTTCTGAACTTTACTTTACACTCCCTTTAAGAGCTCTTTTCATTCTTTAATGTAATAATCTTTATAAAACCTTCTTTTATTTATGCTATTGTAAATTATATAGTAATTCTCTCAATCTCTAGTCCTTAGATTTAATTTTCCTTTCTTATGATGGCGGTTCATTTACTATATTATATATATTTATTGTGTGATTTATTAATGTTGGTTTATTTTTAATTATATGCCAACAATCCTTCGACTCGATGAGCTCCTTTGTTCCATTTGCTTTGTGCAAATAATATAATATTAATTCTGATAGTAATTCTCACCCATTAGAACTAGATTTATACAGTTCTATCAATCATCGAGTCGAAAGAAATTATTAAATGTTTGTTATTTTTATAATTGGCTAATAATAAATTATTAGCTCCATTTCTAATCTATGCCCCAGCTATTTTCTCATTTCACCAATATTTATTTACTCATATATAATGTTAAAATATTTTGCAAAAGGGGTTGATAAAGGAATCAAATGAATACATTCTAATTCAAATTGTTTTTACTATCTATTAATATTCAGGAAGGGCACGATGTTTGGGGCATAATTAATATAATTTTATAAATGCTTTAAAATAGTTTTAGTTAAAAGCTCATTTGACTTTAATTAATTTGATCAAGTCATCACGTAGAGCATTCTATAATAAATTGGGTTTTATTATTCAAACGGTGACTATCAAGTCATCATCTTTGAACGTTGCTGATGTAGGGCAATCTTCTGCTCCATAGGCTTGTCGGTGGTAATATTACTGTTATTTTAAATTATAGAGGAAGAAAGCACTTCCTCCCCCACTTATATTATATTCGGAACACCAAAGGTTCATAGTTATGACTCGGCCTGGCTTTCCCCATGTTCCACATCTCCTTAAAGGGCAGTAAGACTTGTAAAATACAAGCCACCATACTACTTAAACCACCGACCAGTGATTATCTCTTATTCATTTTATAGCTCATAATACGTCAGCACCGTTACCTCTCTGTTCCAGTAAAGTCCGCTCTTATGCTTGTAATTCATGATGAAGTGATTTCAATTAAAGTCAAACAAATTCTCAGTTATCTCAAATTAAATAAGTTTTCTAATAAAGGTTAAAGTTATGCCCTAAATACGTATCTTGCTCTTCATGAATGGATTTGCGAATGTGAAAATAAATCTCACATTCTTTCGTATAAAATTAGAATAATAATTTCCATCACCACTGAATACCTTTATCTGCCTTTATTTTCTTGTTGGGGGCATAGACATATAGACTTTCATAATATTGCGTAATACTTGTTGGCATATAATAGGAACTGCCATCCTTATTATAATTATAAACTCTGTTTAAGGTTAGAGGTGATCAATATAATCATCATTTAAAATTGAACAAAATCATTACTATATTATTAAAATATTTTATTAACACACTTGGTTTCTTAAGTCTTTTATTCAATAATTATTTAATGTTAATGCTCACTGTCTGTGTTGGCAACCTGAACATATACATATGATTCGATTTAAAATTATCTTTAGTCAGTTTATTATCCGATATTAGTGTCAGTTCAGGGGTCTCTAATCATCACCAACCGTTGAGCTAGTTCCTTGGTGCATAGCACTGTGCCGTCGATTTAGATCATCCATTGATCTGAGCTGGTGAGTTGGGTTTGAATTCAGTTTGGTTCAGCTGAGTTTGGATCCGACTTGCAGTTTAGGTGGTGGAGGTTTTTCGACCAGTACAATATATATATATCACATAAAAACATGTTTTTCCAAAAACTTGAATTTTTTTCATTTCTCTTTAATCCCTTCGATCAGGTATTCCACAATTGGAAAATCTTAAAATTAAAAGTCATTCTTGTTTAAACATTTTGGATTAGGAATAGTCAACTTTTATTATATTTTATGCAGAAATATAGTTTTCTCATGTCATCAATTAAGTTTAAAAAACTCGTGTTCTTTATTAACACCCTGGACTAAATAAACAAACCTCAGCAACTTGTGTAATTTGGGTGGTTATCAACTTGAGAATATCAATTAAAATATCTTTATAGTTTTATAAATAGAAAAAAACATGAATCACCTTGATATTGAGGTACAAGTTAGAAGAATATTTTTCCCAAGAAAAATAATTTAAGATAGATATATGTAGAGCTGTGATTTTTCTCTGATTACTTGTGTACAAGGGGTAAAAATTTGAATAGCTTATCAGCATAATATAGTCTCATTAAAAAAGTTTGACCCCAAGGCTGTTTTGTAGAATTTTTAAAAATACAATGGTAAGATCATAAAACCAATCAATATGCTATTGAGCTAGCTAGAAGTGACACTTGAGTCCATTATTATAAAATCACACCTCCATTGGATTGGATTTTGTAAAATGAATGAACAATGAAAAAAACTGTTTTATGATGAACTTCAGCCTGATTTCCTAGGAAGAGGTAAATTCCATCTCAAAGATTTTCTATTAAGTGCAATGTCAACTGTTCCCAGCTGGGAAGATATGGCAAAGAACAGAATACATTGGAGAGCTACAATTAGGCATGATATAGAAGTATTTCAGAAAAAAAAGTTTCTGCTGAATAAATTAATAGACAGCATTATAAAATATGGAGTAAAGAAAAAAATTGACCAGCATGTTCTATATGTGGATATATTTGTGATTGTCAGATTGATTTGTATAGCCATTGCAACACTCATTTATAGAATAAGTTTTTCCTCCTTTTGGAATTAGAATTGAGTGTTCGTTTATTATTTTATTTATTAAGTCAATAGTTTATTTCATAAGAGGTTTTCAGTGCATTGGGATTTTAACTAAAAGAAAATAGACAATTATTTCAATTTAACAAAAATATGAAAGTGGACAAGCAGTTCTTGCAATACACAAAGACCTTAATGTAAAAAATGGAGTTCTATCAGAGAAAGTAATGAATTGTCAGTTTGTACTTTTTAAAATTGAAATAACTTTCTTTGCTTTCATACTGCTGATAAATCTCAAGGCATTGAAAAGCTTCTTACGAATGAAATTGTTGTTTACAAACTTTTTGACCATATTAGTTAACATCGAAATTGAAATCCCCCCCATTAATATAGTAATATAATTACATTTAATTTTTTACTGAGAGCTTTATAGATTTCCTATTTTCTAAGATTGATTATATTGTCGTTGTTTTTTAATCCTCTA